>NDGM011178896.1:0-15116 GCA_002564305.1 Octomys mimax | reverse complement strand
AGGTCAGTTGAGATTGCTGGTCTGAAGAGTAGAAAGAAAAAAAAAAAGAATGCTGCCTCCCAGGCTTGAGGGACTAGTGTGAGCTGGGTGTGTTCCTCCAAGCAACCCACCGCTCTGGTAAACTCCTGTATAGTTTGCTTCTCTAAGATTTTAGCAAGCACTCCTTGCACTTACTCTCTGGAACCTAAAGGTTGTAGGATCTCCATTTATTCCAAGCTAGAGTTACTGAAGTAGCCTATTTTTTTCTTTCCCTAAATTTCACTCACATACTTAAAAAAAACCCAGTACATTTGTAAATAGTCTCCTTCAGAGTGCCTTCTTTGAGTAGCAATTATGCACGTTTAGGCTAGATATGGTCATAGATGGAGAACACCTAGTTGGGCTTTTCTATTCCAAGAAAAAATGCTACAAAGATCTTATTCACATTCCAGGGGGCATATGATAGAAATCCTCAGAGCAGTGTGTGCATGAGGAGAGTGTAACTGTCTATCTAACAATCTTTCCTGGACAGGAGGTGACCCAGGGAAGTGAAATTTGAGTGAACTCAAGCCTGGATGTCCAGAAAAATGTGAACATATAAAAATAAAATTAGTTCTTTGGGTCAAGTGCTGTCTCAAATCATTTTCTGTTTTGCTTTTATGTTCTTTCATACTATAAATACGGATTTATGATTTCTCAAGATGCACACGTTACCAAAGTGGGCAGTTCTGCCTAATAGACGTCCCTGTCCGGGTCAGGTAGGAGGAGGTGAGGGATACGGCCGCGGCGGAGCGGAGGCTGTCTGTGAGCCTCACTAGCGAGCTCTGGCAGGCGCTCACGAAGAGTCCTGCTGGAGTGGCATGAAGACTGCTGTGCCTGTGGATGAGGCCCAGCTCGAGGGGGGGGGGATGATATACTTTTGCATGAGTTGGCTGTATGGTTTTAGAAAATTGTAACCTCTTCTAATGTTACACGCTAAGTGCTGTAAGGAGGTCACAATATTTCCTATATTAAGCTAATCATACTTAAATGTAAAAAAGTTTTTTGTCTTTTAGTAGTTTACGGCAATAGAAATGAGGGAGGAAAGCCACTGATTGTTAGGGAAATGACAAAAAAAAAACAATAGGCGTGATAGTCTAGTGAAGAGGGGCACTGTGGGGTGGTAAAGAAAGAAAACCGCCAGGTGCTGTTGTGTTTAGAAAAGAGAAATGAATATTTATTTTCATTAAAATTTCACATGCCTAGCAGGCAATCCCAAATAGTTCCGATGTGGGAGATCGTGGGCTGTGTATGATTTATTTGGTTTGGTAAGTGTGGGAACGGAATTTGGAAGGAATTTCCTAAAAATAGAAAATAAAGTTTAAAAGAAAACTGCTTTGCTTATGACATGGACTTAACTCATAAAAACAGACATTATTCGCTGCCAGCTGTGTCTTTATTTGGGGCTGCTAGTGGAATTGTAGGGAACCAAAGATGCTTTACCTTGAATGGTCACATCAGTAACTGAAAAGCGACTAGTGTGCTAATTGGTTTGGCGTGCTTTGGCAAATACCGCCCAAGTAGAGGTCAGTCCACAAGCAGCATAAAAACTGTCTTCTCTGTGGATGTCTTTCCAAAGGGAATCTATGAACGCAGTTGCCTATGCTATAGAGTCTGAGCCTAGATGTGATATACTGTGCTGACTCATACAACAAGAGCAAACCCTTGGAGTCCTGCGGTGCCGGATCCTAGCCCGTGGACATCTGTCCCAGTGTCAGTTAAACTCTCTTAGCATCGGTGAGAAGTAACTGTGCAAGCTGCGAATTGCAATTTTGAGAAGTTTTGTCCTAGAAAAGAGAAGTCTTCACTAACACAGAAAGGAAAGGGAAAAAGGAAATGTTTTCTTTCAAATTGAAAATTAAAAACAAAAACCCTTTAAAATCCAATCTTGCCAGACAGTTGTGTGTTTTCCAATTGACAGTCAACAGCGCTGTAAAATGTCCAAGACCCTGGAAATCAGTCTTTTGTATTAGCACATCTGTTTCACATGCGTGCGCCAGCCCCCAAATCATGCCAGTGAGGATTTCTGTTGTTTGGTTTCCCAGCCAGTTGTTAGGGTATTGAACTGTGGAAGAAGCATGCCTCCTGACTGACTGAAACTTCTGGGTGAGATAGAAGAGCAGGTGGGAGCAGGGCTGTGATTCTGTGAGCTCTCAGAATCCTACAGCTTTCTCCCTTATCTCTGAGGAGGAAAACAGTTTCAGAAGTGAGCTGAACACTGACCAGACCTCTGTGTTGCTTTGAAGTTCTTGCCTTTCCCAGCACTTCAGACTGGTCTTTAGGGGGAAGTGGAATTCTCTAATCCTGCTGTCTCATAGAGCTTGGAGGGTGGCTGGTGTACAGCTGTGTTGAAGAGGGCAGAATGCACCCTGAGCATTGAAATGCTCTACAGACTTGCAATGCTCAACGTTCAGTGGAGACTGTTGGCTGATTTACTCACTCTTTCTCTGACAGTTCAGTGCATATGAGAGACAGGAAGGACGCCACCCTGCTGGGACGTGGTCTTCTGTCAGGACTGTCATGCTAGCTCATACCCTAACATTCTAAGTAGGTCCTACTTGGTGACTGCAAGAACAGTGACTCTGGGTTACCGCTTAGCTGTTGAGGTTACCAACAGAGAAGACACAGAATGGCCAGTGTTTCCATAAGCCGAAATGAATATTTTCTCTTAAGATTCTCCTCACTTTCAGACTTGAAAATGAAAGAAATTATTGTTTTGTGATCTAACATGTTATAAATTGTATGTGCAAATGGTTTTATATGTATGGCAAACTATTGCTGTATGTGAATGAGTGTGTATCACATGGAAGTATTTGTACTTAGCTTTTTAAATTTATTTAAAATCTGTAGGCTTAAACAATTTCATTAGTATATATTTATGATATATAAGGAGTGTACTCATGTTGGGGTACTGGTTCGCATATGTCCTAGTTACTTTTCTCTCACTGCTGGGACAAAACACCTGACACCCAAAGTCAAGGAAGAAAAGGTTTATTTAACTCGCAGTTTGTGGAGGTTTTAGTCCATACTCTGCAGGCGCTAAGCAGGATGACACATGGCAGCGGGCAGCAGTTCATGATGGCAGAAAACAGCAAAGCAGCAAGAGCCAGAATGCAGGAGAAGCACCTGCAGCAGCTAGCCAGTCCCTCTGCCTCCCTGCTATCGCATTCAGGCCGTCCACTCCAGGGCGGGTGTAGCACTGGCACCCGTCATCCAGCATTGCATCACGAGTTAGTCCCAAATTCTAGAAGGTGCCCCATGACTGTGTGAGGATTTGGGGGACAACTAGACACAAACCATAATAGCACATGCATTACACCTTGATCTTTTCTTACTTCTTCTTGCCTTCCTCTTCCTTCAGAGTTAGGAGAAACACTTCTCATGCTGGCGTGACAATGTCATGAGGTGTGATCCCTGCAGGACACTCTTTGGAACTCTTAGAAAACTGTGTCAGGTTACTGCTGCTCTGCCCCAACCTTTTTAATAGCTCTACACACCACTGTGAGGGAGGCATGAAGCTGCCTTTGGCCTCCCTTGCGCACACACTCCTTTCACTGTGCTCTCCCCGGCCCCCCTCAGCACTCCTGCAGCTTGTGTTACACACTGCTCTGCTCACTCCAGCACACTCATCTCTCTGGTTCCTCTAACAGAGCAAACCCAGCTTTGCCACAGGACCATTGCCTTTGTCGCTTACTCGGCCTGGAAATTTTGCTCTTTCTGCAAAGACCATGTTTTTAGGTACTTTCTCACATACATGACCTTTATAGTAACACTCCTCAAGCCATACTGCCTGAAGTTTCATTCCTGCCTGGAGAGTTGGTTTTCTTCCTTTTTAGTGTATTTTTGATAACATCACATTCCTTTTTAAAATTTTTTTTTAAAAGTTATTTATTTATTTATTTGGAACAGGATCTCACTGCACAGCTCAGACTCAGTGATCTTCCTGTCTCAGCCTCCCCAGCACTGGGATTACAGGTGTGCACCACCATGCCTGGCCTTAGTGGTCTGCATGGTGGCATGGCATATGGTACCGGGGATGGAACCTGCGTCCTTGTGCTTGCCAGGCAGGTGCCTAGACCTCTGAGCTATCTCCCCCTACCTTCATTTTCTATGTTGTATTATTTGTCCCTCTGTTAGACTTCAGTCATTATGATGAAAGCTGCTTTAATCTTTCTTGCTTGCTACTGTTTTTCAAGCAACCAGAACAATTCCTGGTATGTAGTCATCACTCAGTAGGTATTTGATGAAAAGTAAACAGAGCTGACATTTGGTGCTTGCTTCTTCCATTCCCTACACCCTTTCTGACTAATTTATGTGTCTGTCATTCACTTTTCTCAGTTGCTCTGCATCTTTTCATTTCACTGAAGGGAAAATGATGTTGAACTTGAACAACTTCAGGATTATGACACCAGAAAGCAGTAAGACAGTGGATTTAAACCCTGATAACCTCACAATTTATAAAACTCTGAACAATTCAATTTTCTGAACAGATGTTTACTTATCTGGAACTCATATTTATTATAACTTTGGAGAGGTGATTCAAAGGTTTTCCCTAAGGATAGTTTTCAAAAGATTTGCATCTCAGGTAAAATGTATTTGGGGTACGAATAATTGCAAGTGCTGTTTAGCCTTTCCTCCAACATCAGAGTAAAAAAACATTCCGAAACCCTTAATGACTACACAGAAACCGTAACAAATGCACGACAGGAAATAATACATCTGAACAACATTATGCCAGCCAGATAGCTCAGCAGATTAAAGCACCTGCTGAGGCAGATGCAGGTACCAGGGTTTGATCCCTGTCATGCTGTGCTGGCCCTGCCCCTGGGGCGCGCTGAGATGGCAATTGTGACTGGGTCTGCTGGTGAACACCTGTAATCCCAGCTCTTGGGAGGCTGAAAACAGGAGGATCACTATGAGTCTGATCTGTGTAGTGAAACCCTGTAGACCCTGTACTGACTACAAAAAAAAAGGATAACTCCAAATTTTATTTATAATGCTAAGCAAAGAAACATTTTAAATAAATTATTTTCTATTTCTGAAGATAAAATACCTGTGAAGAGGTTGTCAAAGTTCAGTATTATTTATGCCATACCTTTAAAGTGTGGATAAGAAAATTAAGAATCATAGCTGATGACCCTTAAGCCCAAATACCTATGAGTAGCATCAGGAGCCTCAATGGTTACATATATATGTAACAACACACGCTAATATATTATTAATAATTATATGAGTGGCTTGATGAGTAAGGAAATGTCCATTATCTCTTACAACCTGATGTAAAGCCTTTTAGGTTTATTTTGCAGCTAAGAAATGTGTAAATCATACTCGAAATATAATTTAAGTATTCTTCTTGGAGTCAATTTGATTGATTTGGGATCTGCCTGCAGGTTTGGTGGAGCATGCTTCCAGGTGGATTGCAGACTTCTGACCTTGGGGCACTAAATCTGGCCCCTCACCCCTTCCGTACTGACATTGTGTTTCTGCTCTGCTTCTTCATGACACAAAGCATCTCTGGGCCAGCGCGCCCTTCCTTCAAAAATGCCTGTCTCAGAGCACATCAAGCGTGGTGTGAAGCCCTTTAACATGTGAGCCAGTTGAAGCCTCTCCTCTTCTACATTGTGAAGAGAATACCAGGTGCTGACTAATACAGTTCTTTAAACTATGCTTAGTCATCCTTCCAGTTGTTAAATTCTCTATGCATTTAAGTAACTTTCAGGGCTGGTGAAATAGTGCAGTGGTCTAAGCGCTTGCTTGGCAAGCTGAAGGGGCCTGGGTTCGATCCCTGGCACCACACGCTGCTCCAGCCCCGTCCCAGGCATGCCTAGCAAGCCACAGAGTCTGGGTGTGGTGGTGCATGCCTGTTATTGCAGTGCTGGGGAGAATGAAATCAGCAGGATCACTACGAGTCCGAGCTGTATAGTGAGACCCTGTACCAAATACATATTTTTTAAAAAGTTAAGTAACTTTCATTTGTCTTTACATAAGTGGAGTATTCACCTTTGTTTTTTAAAATTTTTTATCCATTTTAATGAGAAAAAAATCAATGAAACAGTTTCAAAACAGGTTAGTAGGACAGTCACAATAATTAATACATTGCATACTGTTGTCTTTGCAGTATTCAGAGGACAAAATGCAGACATGATATCGTGTCTAAACTACTCTTTGAATACATTAAAAGTATAAAAATTTCTGATTTGTCTTAACAAATATAAACTGAAAAAATTAAAAAAACCTCTTTGTCATTGATAACTTTTAGAAAACATGCTATGACAGCATCAACTAATGGAATAAAGTTTTGTGCTCCAGATAGAAATGCCAAACTGGTTAAACTTTCCTCCCTACCTTGCTTGCTGCACCAAAAGATACGGGATGATGGACACTTGTCACCACCTTGCTTTATAATGCTGAGAATTTATACAGTACAGAGGACCCAGACCATTTTTCAAATTTGTAGGAAGGTTCTGTGTTGCATTGCTACCTGTGACACAACTGGTGTCATCAGTCAGATCTACCTGTCTAGTGGAAACTAATCTCAGTTTTGGAAGAAGAGATAGAATTTAGGGGAAGATGAGGAGCACAAAGGAAGAATGGGAGGAGAAAAAACGATGAGAAAGTGGGTGTAGTGGATTTACCACGGGAAGAGCTTATATTTTGTATCCTAGGCTGGACAGTCCCGCCTGCTGGCTCCCTGCAAGAAGCCGCAGCCCACAGCGCAGCAGTTCTGTGCAGCAGACAGAGTGTTTTGGGCTTGAATATTTCTTCTTCTTCTTTTTTAATATGTGTGGTACAGAGTTTCACTATGTAGCTTGGGCTCGTAGCAGTCCTCCTGTGTTCAGCCTCCCGAGGGCTGGGATCAAAGGTGTGAGCCACAGTCTCTGTGGCCAAGGGTGTGGCCTGTGCAGCCTGTGGTGCCAGGGATCGAATCCTGGTCCCTGCGCTTGCCTAAGCAGATGCTTAGTCCGCTGCACTATCTCACCAGTCCTGGGTATGTGCTTTTCTAAAGATACTGTTTTTGTTATTTGATTAGAATGCATTTTCCTTAGGAAGATGAAAATTGTTATTCTAATATTAAGGCGTTGCATTTTGTTGACTTAATTCATGTCTTCCCTGACTTTCAGGAGTCTGCTGAGGTGCAGAACACAGCGTTCATTACTTGGCACATGGACGGTTCTAAGACGGAACAGCACTGCTGCTTTACCTGTTTTCTTCTTTTGGTTTCTGAACCGGGGCAGGCCGGCGAGGGGTGGAATCAGTCTTACTGCCTAGCTTTCCGCATGCTCCCCCCTTGCTTCTGCCTCTGGAACCTCGCCCGCCTGACTCCCCCTCAGAGGGAGCAGTGTGTCCCCCACAGACCTATCTGTCTCCTGCTGCCTGCCCCCTGATTGGTGACCAGGCTTCCCGGACGTTTTCTCCCTCTCCCAAATCCTCATTCACTTAGCTCTGCCTTCTGCGAGCTCCGCAGGGAAGCGTCGTGCGATGTTAATGCGGGAAGCGCGCTCGCAATCTGTGGCAATCTGTGGAGCAGCGAGAACAGCTGCTGCGGCTGCTCCTCGGCTTCCCTCGGCAGATGGACGCAGAGAATACGACGGCCATTCGCCTCGCGCTGGCGGCGGTTCCTGCGAAATGGTGCATCGCCAGTTTACTGTCTCCTCTACCACTCCATCACGGGGGCTTAGCACTCTAACGTACAGCCCTGAATTCACGTCCGTGCGCTTCCTGGGAAACTGCGTTTAAAAGTTTTTCTCAGTGGTCCTTTGAGTTGGTTACCTGACCACAGCGATGGATAGATGCAGTTGGATGGAAGTAAGGAGGGAGCCAGCAATTTTAGGGCAATGTCGAACACTTTTATCTTAGTATTTATTTTAATTTTAGAGAGAATGAAAAGAATAAAATTTATTAAAAATAAATTTGAATAGGTTGAAATTTGTGTCACACAAAATTTACTAATTTGAAGTGTACACATCAAAGAGTTTCGAAGCCAGCACAATGAGGAAACACAGCAAGCGCGGTGGCGACGACGAGGTCTGCAGCAGCAGCACAGAGTGCTTGCGTCCTGTCTAACACTCTTGCGGTCTTTTACACTCTCCATCCCGCATCAGGCCACTGTTCCGCTTTCTGTCACTCTAGTTTGCCTTTTTCAATAATGGGAAACATTTATAGGATCTGAAGAGAAGCCAGAGTATAGTTTGCTTTTTTTTTTTAGAATGTCACTTCAATAGAATTACACAGTGAGTGGGCAGCCATTAGCGGAGGGTGTCGTGCGGAGTGATGACTCATCCATGTTCCTGAGAACAATATCGGTTGTTTTCTTTTCTTTGCTTGTTGCTGACATTAATCATCCTCTAGTTGACGCACAAGTGGGGCGTTTGGTTTATAAACTGACGCACATATGGGGTAGTAAAAGCGTCACCTTGTTTTGCAGTTTGCAGTTTCTCTAAGAATTTATATAGATTCCCACCACTCTACATCTTTAGCAGGACTTGCCACACTTTAAAGAATTTAACTGTATAAAATGGTGTCTAATGTTACTATGTATTTCTGTGATAACTAATGGTATTGACAATATTTTCCTGTGTTTGCTCTCTTTAGATGACGTTGGTATGTTCAGGGTGGTATGTCTGGAGTTGTTTCCTCTTTTTAGAATGCATTTTATTTGGTAAAGTTTTCAGTCAAATATTTTATTACAGTTATATTGGGCAAGTTACCTTCTTTGTGAGTTGTAGGGCTGTTCATACTTTCTGAAGAGAAATTTTTATTAGATAAAAGTTATGCAAATGATTCCCCAGTCTTAGGTTTGTCTTACTTTCTCAATAATGAATTTGAATGTGAAAACTTTGTTTCATCTTTTTTTAAAAATGTATTTGTTACAGGGTCTTATTACATAACTTGGACTTATAGTGATCCTCCTGTTTTCAGCCTCTCCAGCGCTGAGATTAAGGGTGTGTGCCACCATGCCCAGTCTCAGAGGCTGTCTCAGTGGCCTGCTCAGTGTGCCTGCAGGCGGGGTAAGCATAGCATGTGGTGCCAGGGATTGAACCCCAGTCCATTCACTTTCCTAAGCAGGTGCTCAGTCTGCTGAGCTATCTCACAGGCCCTTGAATGTGAAAACTTTAATTTTGATATTTTAGCAAAATTTTATTTTATGGCTAGCAGTTTTGAGTCTACCACATCTTTATAAGCACAAAAGTCACAAAAATATATCCTATTATCTTCTAAAAGTTTTATACTTTAAAATCTTAATTTGAACTTATAAACCATTTTGCATGGTATGAGCTAAATTTTGAAGTTCATTATTTTCAGTTAAATATTTTATTACTTCTGCACTTAGTGGCTGTTACTCTAAATTGCCAAAAAGCATAAATCCTCTTTAAAAGAAGGCTTTGTTTGAAAAGGAAATAGAGGAAAATAGTATACTATTCCAAAATAAATTTAAGAAAACATCTATCGAAGGTATCCTAGACATGGAGTTAATTTAATGTAATTATTTTCTCAAAAAAAGTTCATATATATTACATCCGTGAGTTCCCATTTGGAATAATAACTGCAAATACAAAGTAGTTGTACTTTGTTGTAGGTCTCTGAATTTTCAGTTCATAAAATAAGGTTGAAATATATATTCATTGAGTTCTTAAATGACATTATTTCAAAATTTTGAGACAGGTATATTATAAATTTAAAGGCAATTTGAATAAATCATAAATTCCTTATTAAAGAAAGTGTCAAGAGCTGAGCATAGTGAATCATGCCTGTCATCCCAGGTGCTCAGAACACTGGGACAGAAGGATGGCGGTTTCCAGACCAAGTCGAGGGTACGCAGGAAGGGCCTGTCTTTAAATAAATAAGTAAATACATGCATAAGTATCTAGAAAGATTTGTTCTCATACTTTATTTAAACATGAAAGACTTAGATTAGTTGTTCAAATGGGAACAATTTTAGTATAAGAATAATTTGATTGCTCCATTATGTTAACACAAAAGGCACAAATAAGTCTATTTTCCATAACCATGAAATAGGTCTATCACCCATTTTTACATTTTGCATTTGTAGCTTGTTAACATAAGTATCTTTTCACTTAATCTCTCTTTTAGATTATGTTTTATCTTAAATTGATATATTAAACCTCTTGCTTTCTAGGATACTTCTTTGACTTGATTTGTCAAGATTCTAGACTGATAAATTCTATGTACACATGACAAACATCAGATGACCTAGTCTTCAGCTTTATATGATGATAAGAGATGTAACAACTATGCACAGAGATTTAGTTCTTTTCCTTAAGTAATAAAGAATATCCTAAAAAGGGGGAAGGGAAGTTCATTTAGGTTGTTCTTATGTGGCAGAAATGTAATATATACTAAATCTATTATTTATTTTTCTTCTATTTTATCATCAAGCAAGATTTCTCATATGCGAACAAGAATTTGTAAAAAAAAAAAAAAGACATGTGAAAAAAGTTTTAAAAATGTGAGAACCAATTTTTATCTGAATGTCAGGTTACACAACTAATTATTCTAACCTTATTCTGAATTTTTCTTTGCATTAGGATGAGTAATTTAAATTATTTCCAACATGCACCGTACTTAAAATGGTGCCTGTGCATAGTAAAAAAATTTTTTTATACTCAGGACCTCATGTTTGCCAGGTGGGTGCTATGCCACTGAGTTAAATCTTTGGCCCCTCTTGGTAAATGTTGAGTAGTTGCTATTATTGTCATCTTCACTGGAGAGAAGAACAAGCACACAAATTTAGATTTTAGAATTTCTTGCTGGAGAAATTACCCAGAGCCTATCCATCTAAAAGAACATCCTAGCTGGCAAGGCAATCATACAAATAGAACCCTGTAGCTTAGGCCAATGAATGCACCCAGGCATCTTTGACATTGACAATATCTGAGAGAAACCTGGCTGCTGAATATGCAGATATAAATACAAGAGCTTGAGAAGCACAAACATGTAAAGCAACATGATACTTCCAAAGAATTCAAAATTCTTTAGTAACAGAAACCACAGGAAAAATAGTTGAACAGCTGTCTACAAAAATTCCATGGCTGATTTTTTTTTCTTTTTAGTACCAGGGATTGAACTTGGAACCTTGAACTTTCCAGGCAGGCACTTATGCTGCTGAATTATCTCCCTGGCACTTGTTCAAGACTTTAAGAAACTCGACCAAATTTGAGAATAGAGACAATTCAACAAATTAAAACAAAACAAAACAAAACTCAAGGGGCCAAGGAGATAGCTCAGTTAAATAAGTGACTGCCTGAGAGGGGCAAGGTCCTAAATTCAATCTCAAGTACAAAAAAAGAAAAAAAAAGAAACCCTCATGATCTAAATGAATACTTGTGATCTCTGGCATCACACGCCATGCTATCCCTGTCTCCAGGCATGCCGAGCTGGCCACTGAGACCGGGCTTGGTGGTG
Source organism: Octomys mimax (assembly GCA_002564305.1). NCBI lineage: Eukaryota > Metazoa > Chordata > Mammalia > Rodentia > Octodontidae > Octomys > Octomys mimax. The sequence continues at coordinate 3,674 of NDGM011178896.1, read as the reverse complement.
CATGCCTGTAATCCCATTATGGGGGGAGGCTGAAAACAAGAGGATCGCTACGAATCTGAAATGCATAGTAAGATCCTGTACCAAATACATTAAAAAAGAAAAAGAATAACTGAACTGAAATTGGGGTTGTAAAATAGAATTAAACATCACAGATACCCATTTTTGTATTGGGTCTTTGAATTTTGGGAGTCTGATATTTTAATTTTTTATGTATTCTAGACAGAAGTTCTTTGTTTGAGGAACAGTTGGCTGTTTTTTTTCCCCCCAATTCATGGGTTTTTCTTTTCACTTTGTTGGTGATTTTTTTTTTTGATGTGTAAATTCTTTTTAATAAAATGAGATCCCATTTGTTGATTCTTTGAAGTATTTCTCATGAAGTTTTGTTTTTATTCATGAAGTCTCTGCCTACCCCTATGTCTTCAAGATTTCTACCTACTATCTCTTCCAGTAAATTTAGTGTTTCTGTTTTAATATTTAGGTCTTTGATCCCTTAGGACTTCACTTTAGTGCACAGGGATAGACACAGGTCTACTTTTAGTCTTTGGTATGTGAAAGTCCATCAGTGGAGAAATGGATTAAAAAGACATGTTTTTTTATATAATGGAGTCTTAGTTAGCTATAAGAAATATAATCGTAAGGCCTTTATAGGTAAACGGATGGAACTAGAGACCATACTAAGCAGTGAAATAAACCAGACCTGTATGTGTAGACATTGCACTGTCTTCTTAGTATAAGAAGCAGAAAGAGTAAATAAGATCCAAAGTGTACAGAAGCTATTATGAAAGGGAAAGAAACTGTTCAAAAGGAAAGAACTACTTGGATAAGGAAAAGAAGAAAAGAAGGAAAAAATATGTACCTAATATAGTTAAGATAATTGTATTGCTAATTTCTATTAATTGACTGAAAAAAACAGTTAGTACTTATATTGTTTGATTAATTTTACACGCTCATATTTGGTAGTCTGGGCCTTTACTTTATAGAGAACAATATGCAATATAATAATTGTTGTTAATTTCCTATTATTTTGCTTTGAAATTCTATATCATTTTTATAAATTATCTTTAAAATACAAAAGAAAAACACATCAAACAGGAATCTTAAAGGTGAAGAACTCAGAAAATGAAATAATAAAGTACATTAAATAGAAGAATCTCAGAACTTTAAAGGCAAATCTTTTAAAATGGCACAACCAAATTAAATAAAAATGAGTGAAGTCTGAAAGACACATGAGATACAATTAAGCCAACAAACTGAAAATTATGGAGGAAGGAAAAGCATAGAAAACCTATTCAGTGAAATAATCATTGAAAACTTCAGATCTTGGGAAAAATATAAACATCCAGGTCCAGTATGTCTCAAATATTCTCATAAATTCAACAAAAATAGATGCTTTCCTTGAGATATTATAGCAAAACTATCAAAAATTCAGGACAAAGTGGGAATGTCAAAACATTAAGAGAAAAAATATCAAGTCATTTATGAAAATATTGCTATTAGGAATAACAGATTTCTCACAGGAGAAATCTTATACATCATAAGAGAATGAGATGATATACTCAAAATTCTAAAGAAAACAAAAATGCAATCTCAAAATATTACACTAAGTAAAGTTATTCTTCAGAAAGAAAATATAATTAAAATCTTTTAAAGAGAAACAAAAACATGAAAAAGTGGAAGAAATTCTTCAATATCAAACAAGCCTTATAAGAAATGCTTAAAGATGCATTCCTACAAATGCAAAAAAAAAAAAAAAAAAAGAAGCTTGTATTATAAAAATAGGTGAGAGCAGCAGTTTACCAGAAGAAAAGACACACAAAAGAGAAAGGAAGTGACTCAATCCTTATCAATACGGAAAACAACAAAAAATATTGAGAGGGAAAACAGAGATGGTATATAAACCAGCCAAATAAAAATTAAGAAAATGACAGGAATCTATATGGTTAATAATCACCTGGAAAGTAAACATTAAATTCCACAATAAAAATAGAGTTACCTCCTGCACAAAAAGTGATGCACTACCTAAAATAAACTTATTTTAGTGGTGAACACACATAGCCTGAAAGTGAAGGAATGAAGAAAAGATGTACAATAACACAAAACAGAAACCAAGCGCAAGATGGAGTAGCTCTACATAGCCCAGATAAAACGAACTTTATGTTGCAAACTGTAAAACCTGAAAAGAGCATCATTTATAATGATAAAAGAAGTAATTCAAGGGGCCGGGGAGATGGCTCAGTAGAATAAGCGCTTCCCTGGCAAGCCCAAGTGTGTGAGTTCAATGCCTGGTTCTGCAAAAAAAAAAAAAAAAAAAGAAGTAATTCAACTAGAAAACAATAACAAGTGTAAAATATATGTACATTGGGGTATATTGCTAGATTAGAGGAAGAGGAAGCTTCTAATACAATAATTGTAGATGACTTCAGCCATTCTACTATCATCAATAGATACATCATCCAGACAAGTTTTAACAAAGAAATCCTGGAGCTAAACTACATTGAATATTGTGATAGTTAATTCACTGTCAACTTGATTGAGAAATGCCCAATTAAATCTGATTGGCGCAGGGATTCATTGAAGACAGAAGACCCACCCTAAGGTAGCACACCAACTGAATGGTATAAGGAAGAAACAGTGAAGGAAGGATGATTTCTGTTTCCTTGGAGGAGCTCCAGTCTTCACCTTCACCCTGGACATTGGCTTCAACCTTCCAGAAATCCATAGTCTTCTACCCCAGACCTTTGCCTTCTGATAGTGACTTGCATGAGACTCTACAGGGACCACCTGGCCTTTGACTGGATCTTTTGGATCTCCAGTACACAGAAAGACCTTTTGTGTTCTTCTACACCTAATTCTGTGGGTGACTGTTGTAGGCCAGTCTTGTCAATTCTTGTATATTTATAGCTCTTGAATGAAATTTGTTTCTCTAGGAAGCATTAATACACATATCCAATGAACTAAATTGATGTCTACAGAATATTTCATGTAAGAGTTTCATAAAACACATTCTCACTTCCTGGAACATTCTCTAAGATGGGTCACATATTAGCCTACAGAAGTCTTAACCAATTTTTAAAAATTGAGATCATGTCACACATATTTTCTGAGTGAAAGTAGAGGTAAACAAGTAGAACTTCAGAAATTACACAATTTCAATATATTTAATCAACCTGCTTTTGAAGGACTATGTTGGTCAGCTATCCCAGTAATAGGATAAAATACCTGACACTCACCTATTAAGAGAGGGGATGTTTAATTTGGGCTAATGATTGCCGAGGGTTCAGCCATGGTCAGCAGTCCCAGGGCAGGAAATGCCCTAGTGGAGCAGTGCTACTCACTTCATAGTTGTGAGGAATCAGAACACAGAGGAAGAGCACTGTGAAAGATACAAGCCCCAAAGGCTCACCTCCAGGACTCACTTCCAAATGAGCCCTACCTCTTAACTAATGTGTGTTCTCTATGAACATCAGTGGGTCATTCTACTGATGAGATCAGGGACCCCATGGTGCAGTTACCATCCTGGAGTAGCTTAATCCTGTCAAAAAGGCATTTCAGAGTAACTGGTGCAGAAATCTATGGGTCATGGAGAAACAGCATGGCTGGTTTTTTTTTTATTTAATAAACATTTATTTATTTATTTATTTAGAGAGACAGAGAGAGAGAGAGAGAGAGAGAGA
>NDGM011178892.1:0-18975 GCA_002564305.1 Octomys mimax | reverse complement strand
TCTTTAGAAGCACTTAGTACTTCTTTCATTATACTTATCATTTCTTTTTTTACTTCAGAAATTGTTTCTGATCTGATTTTCTCTATACCTTTCTGCAGTTGTTTCTTTACTTCCTACACTATTATTTCAAAGATTTCAGGTGTGTGATTTCCAATTTCTTCTATGCTGTCGTCTCCTGCATTTGTCCTGGGTGGGCTCGGGGCCTGAGAATGCATTTTGCTCCTTCTCGGTCATTTTGTAAAGCACTGTCTTCCGACCTTTGGTGTAGAGCTTTGGTGCAGTTATTACCTTAGTGCCAGGTTGGGATCTACCAGGTTCAAACTCGTCCAGGTGGGTGTGGCTTGGGTCCGGCTGCTGTGCTCCACTTCTTCCTGCTGCAGCGCTTGGAGGTGAACCAGCTGTGCCACTCTGGCAAGATGTTCTGATCAAGGCAGCAAACATTTCTTAATACCCCTGAAGTCCCCACAGAAAGTAAAACAGGATGTCAAATAAAGAAATAGTAACTCATGCGACAGATACAGATGTTGCTCATAAATAGGCTCATAGGCATGTCATTTTCTACTGCTGCATTATCAGATTTCCTTGACTGAAAAGAGCAGAATCCACTTGGGCTGGGGCATAAGTAGAAAAGAAATTCATGAAAAGACACTAGGTAAGCCAGAGAAACTTTGGGGAGGACAAGGAGCCTCACGCTGAAGCCATCTCACCAGGAATCCCATCCACCCAGGAGATTCTCCAGTGACATGTCACTGCCACTTGCCACTATGTTCAGCATCAGTCTTCCTTTGGACCAGACCCCAAAACATGTCCACTGCTGCCCAGAAAGGGGTAGACACCATTGTCACCAGAGTGGCCAGAAATCTGATTCCCAAGCCCCTATTCCAACTCCTCATGAACAGAGTCTCATACGAGTGGACCCAGCGGGCAGAATCTAAGTCACTCCTGCAGGCTGCTTGGGTACAAGAGAGTCTAGGCATGGGGTATGTTTGCCTGCAGTTTTGAAAAGGATTCACAGGATGAGAAATTTCCAAAATAGAGAGGGCTAGGGAGGTGGCTTAGTGGTCTGGCAAGCTGAAGGACCCAGGTTCAATCCCCAATACCACATGCATGCCAGTCCTGCACCAAGCTGGCCACCAAAACTGGGCAAGGTGATGCATACCTGTAATCCCGGGGCTGGGGAGGCTGAGACAGGAAGGTCACTACAAGTCTAAGCTGTGTAGGGAGACCCTGTATCAAATAAATAAATAATTCTTTTTTAAATAGAGAAATGTTTAACGATCACCAGAAACCACCAATGAAAAAATCCACGGGGACACCCAACCAATCTTTTCATATCAATGTTTCCTTTACCCTAATCCTAACAAGCTCCCCTCAACCAATGTGGAGGGTAAGCAGCAAATATTTTTAAAATCCATATGATTCAGGACAGTAGATGACAGAAGACAGAAAACCACGCCACCTGGTGCTTTTATATCCTCTTATAAGGAAACAAATTCCCCACAAGCCCAGGGTGCAGGAAGCCCCAGGTGGGAAAAAGGGAAGATTTTCTTTTCCTGGGACCCCATGTGTGAAGCGCTGAGGTCCCCGTCACTAGCCTAAGACACTCAGTAGACAGGTACTCTGTTTTCTCAAGTTACTCCTTGAAATGCACATTGCTTAGATACAGCCTTCTATTTCTTATGATCAAAGTAAAACTAGCAAAACAAACTCCTAGCTCAAGTAGTTGGGCCAACCCTACCAAGTGAGACTGGAAGTGGGAAAGCACCGCGGACATCCCAGAGCAGACTCGCCCTTCTATCTTGTGGGGACTTTTACCTTGTGGAAATGTTCTTCCTCCGTTTCCCAATTCGCAGCCTCCTAGGCATCCTTCAAAACTCGGATTAATCATTTTCTCTGCAAAACTTTCCCTAGAACTCCAGAAGAACCGCTCCTTGCCCTGCCAGTTACAAAAGCTCCGATGCTAACATCTGCTGCAGTCTGTGCCTGTGCCCGTATGGGGCAGTAACCCCCTGCCAATTTATTTCCAAGAGTCACATTTCTCTGTGTACAATGGGTTGCAAGCAATGGCCTGCACGGGGCCCATTAAACTTTCCAACTCCGCAGCTAACACAATGCATGGTGCAGTGACAATACACAATTAGGAGCCATTGGGCTGAGATGGCTCCAGCTCCTCGGGCCTCTCCAGAGCCCACCTGAAACTCTCCTCACAGTGGCGCAGCCATAGCTCAGTGAAGTGAAACTCCAGCCCAGCCACCCGCAGCTGCTCGCTACCCTCGAGCGGAGATCGTCCACTGGTCCTGGCTTGTTCTTCCCTCCCTCACTTCTCAGACTCCAGATCCAGGAGACATCTAGGCCTCCATTGCCCCGAAATTACCCAGGCTGTGGCATCACGTTACAGCGGCAAAAGATGGATGAGACACTGCTTTAGCCAACTGAGTATGTTCTCATCCTGTTTGCACAAAACACCTTGCAAACGTGGTCCCGTGGTCCCCTTTCAGTGACACCCGACACTGTTCTGGTCCCGTGCCACCAGCTTTGAATTGCTCTCTGCACCAATAAACATCAAACTAGCACCATGGACAAACTTGCACTCTACCATCCCAGAGTTGGACCAAAAAGCTGCTGTGGGGCACCCAGGCCTGGCCTTCGGCTCTGTTTCCCTCTGGTTCTGTTCCACCTCACTGGTGGAGCAACTTGTGTCCTGCCTCCTGTGTCCTTAGCTCACCTTTCTGACCTTGCCATGGCACCAGCTGCCCCCAGGTGGCACATGACACCCTCTCCCCTCCGCTGCTCCCCACACCTCTAGCGGTTCAGTCTGGCCCAACCAGCCGTCCTGACACCCGGCAAACCTGGAAGAGCGTCTCCAACTCTTCTCGAAAAATTTTCCTTCTGCCAAATGTAATTCAATCATTCTGTCTTTCTGCTCAGCTTAAGGGTTTAGGGTGTAAGAGGATCTGCCCTTCTCGCTGAGCTTCTTTTTGCAGCCCCTGCAACGCCTCGCGCCTATCCTTTTTCAAGGATTTCTTGCTCTTTTATCGTCTGCCTGTTCTCTGCATCTTTCAGCTCACCTACAAAGAAGGATGAAAGGGGAGAGAAGCTCTGTTATTTGAGTCTCCCCAGCTGCCCCAGTGGGGCTCCGGTTGCCAGGACAGAGAGCTTGGTGTGCAGAGAGGAATCAAGAAGTCGGCGAGGGCCCATCATTCCCAGCCACGCTTCCTTGAGGCGCCAAGTGCCAGCCAGAAAAAAAAATTGCGTGGTGACATTTTCTGAGCGCCCTGTCATGTTCCAAACCCAGGAGACCCACTCAGCCTGTCTCTACATGCCCCACCTCCCCGTGGCTCGGCTACCCTGGGCTAGCCGAACCCTCAGCTGCCAGCGGGAGCAAACCCGCCGCAGCAGGCAGTGCTGTCACCCATCTGGATGGCTGTCAGCCCAGGGATGGACACTGGCCATTTGAATGTGGGAATCGCCAAGTCTGTCTCCACCCCAAAGCCCAGGCCAGGCCCTGACAGGGTGTCTGGGACACAGGGCCACTGACAGGAAGAAGTAGCAGAAGTAAGGGGCTCAGGCCCATTGACCTCCAGGGTGCACGTTCAGGCACGCCTGCGACCCACTTGACCACGGCAGCTGGGCACTGTGGCATCTGTGTCTGGCTTTCACCCTGTGGCCTTTTCCTGACGCCAAGAGAGGCAACATCACGAGGCACCCCTGACCCAGCCACAGAGCTAACCAGGCCACAGGGTGGAGCTCACAGCCCTGGAGAAGCAGGCGCCCAGGCCCTGCGGGTGGGGCCTTCCTTTGCTGTAGAAACTCATCTAGGTGGGCAAACATTGGCCATAGGCTGCTCCTCCTGGAGCTACTTCCAGGGGTCCTGATAACGATGCAGATGGGGATGGGGCAGTTGTGCTTAGGGGAGATCTAGCTTGGCCCTGCCCCCCATATTTCATGGCTATTAACTCAGCTTATCTTCACAGTGACCCTTGAGAGGAAATACTATTAATACCATATGGCTCTAATAAATATATTGTGATGACCTAGGGGACACCAAAGCATTCAGCAGTTCAGTAATTTCCACATTAAAGCTGGACATGGTGGTGAACGCCTGTAATCCAGTATTCAAGAAGCTGAAGCAGGAGGATCACCATGAGCTAGCTTGGGCTACATACAGACCTTGTCTGAAAAAGCTGTCTGTACATGAAGTTGTGGGGGGTTCTCCCACTTTCTTCCTTCCCTGCTTGGAGAACTGCAGTTGAATTCTAGTAGGTGATACTCTAGTCTTGTTCCTCTTGTCAGTGTTTAGGCGAATTTAGTACATGTCCCAATTTAAGCAATGAGGGGGGAGCGTGTCCTTGGAAACACTTCTTTAAAAGAGGAATTCAGGAAGACATGGTCTGTCTTGTGCCTCTGGACGTATGTCTGCAGTAGAGAGCTGGGCCTGTGGAGCCGTCTTGGGAGCATAAGGAGGTTTCCCGGGAGAGATGATGCAGAGGACCCCAGGTGGTGGAACAGAAAACCTGGGTGCTTGTCAGCATCACAGAGCTTCTGTGTAAAAACTAAGCTGGGTCTCTTCCTTTTTGACATCTTGTTAGTGAGCTAATAAGTCCTCTCCTGGTTCCTGCTGTTGTGAGCAGAGTTTTCTGTTTCTCACTGCAGTAGCGCCCTGACTGACCAATCATGGCTCCAAGTCCACAAACACACAGCCCTGCAGAGGTCCCAGGAGGACCAGAAAGCTTAGGCCATGTGAAGCCACCCCACAGCTGTCGACAGGGGGCAGAACCTGGAAACCGCCCTGCCTGGGGTCTCAGCCCTTCCCAGGGAACCCCAGGAACCTTCCCCATGTCTGCACATTTATGCTGAAACCAGCCCCTTTGCTGCCTGTCACCAACTGTCCTTCTCTCTGGGTGAGTGTCACCTCTGTTCTTGAGCTGCTTATTGTATTCAGCAAAGGTCTGGCTGCACCAAGCCCCAAGTTAAAACGTGGGATAAATCTCACGGCCCCAGCTGCACCGGCTGATCAGAATTCTCACAGCCGCCATTCACAGGCGGCTCGCTCATCTTCTGTCCCCAAGCAGCCAGCTCCCAGGGACACACACTTTGCCTCTGCCTCTTGTGCAACACTAGTTTATTAAAGACACACAACGATTTCATTGCCTGAGTGAAAGAATGATGGAAAAACAGCACACCTAGCAAGGGCCAGACACCTACTCACGTGTGTATACTACACACTCAAGAAATTGGGAAGGGAAGATTTCCATGGGAAGGGAAAATAGAGAAACCAGAAGGCAGAATACAATCATGTACAATCATGATATGTACAGCTGAGGTGACAGATACACCAGTCACTCTGATAGGACCATTACGCACTGTGTCAGCGTATTCAAATGTCATGCCTTGATGTCATACAGTACAAAATGTCTATCAACAATAAAAATACACATGAAAAAATGTAAAGGGGAAATAGTTTTCCCATAAGACTATTAAAACAAACATAAATACATAAAATATAATTAGCGCAAAGCAGTGTCATATAACTTACATGAATCATCTGAGCTGTGAATTGGCATTAAAGAAACTACCTACAAGTAAGCAAAAACTAAGTAGTTGCCTACTGTATTAATCAGCCTTTTGTCACTGTAACAAAATACCTGAGAGAATTAACTTATGAAGGTAAAAAGGTTACTTTTTGGATCATGGTTTTAGAGGTTCCAGCTCAAAACCATTGGTGGGTGACTAGAGGTTGCTGGAGAGAAAGCAAGATTAGGAGGATGGCATGGGGGTCCCCACTGCAAGGCACCCACAGTCCCTGACTTCCTGAAGGTCCTCAGAATTTTCTATCAGCACCCCTCAGGGGCCCACATCTTTAGCTATGGCTCTCGGTGGGCATTTGCCTCAAGCCGTAACACCTGCATGGGGTCACATACACCCTAGGCGTTTTCACACACATTCTCATATTTAATTCTGTAACACTACCTGGGCTGGTGTGCTCAGCCCATAGTGGGGAAGTCAGGGCTAGGGGTAGTTAAGAAACACATCCAAAGACACAGCAGGAAGTAGTTGAGCCACGAGTCACACTTTACAGTCCCCAAGTGCACATTTTGTCTACAGTTGGGTGGTCCAAAGGTTTTGTACCTTGAGTCTAAAAAGCATGGATGCCAACCAAATTTAATATTTTATACCACAGTTTTATGGAAACCAGTAAATTCCTGTCCTCCAGGGATCTGAGAGCTTCCCTGACAGGTTCACCTGAAGATAGATGTGGTTCCTTCCCCTCGCACGATTCTCAAATCGTCAGCCTTTGTCTTCATTTGTTCCGATCTGTGCCACCACCACTAGCACGGCACTGGGTTCAGTAGGGCCCATCCAGGGCTTTTAACAAGTGAGGAAATCTAGGGTAGATCTTCTGCAAGCGCAATTCCTGGGATGTTAGATGTGTGTCTTGCCTCCGTAGAAGCATCCTAGCAGCTCTGCCTCAGAGCCCCTCACAGCTAACTGTTTTTGTAGTTAATGAACTGTCCCCACTGTGCCCTGGCTTGCCCACCAGCCTCAGGATATGTGTTGCCATGAAAACACACCATTCTCACCAACGCTGCCTTGTCACAGACAGGGCTGACTTGGCCCGGTAATCCACAGGTCCGGGCTGGCAGCAAGAGACAGGGATGGGGGCTTTGAGACTGTGGGGCCTCGGGGGTCTCTGCAGTGTACTAGAGGGTGGGAGCTCTGCTCTCAGGATCCCTGGCAGCTGTAATAAGTGCATTTGCTTGATCTTTCCAACCTGCAATTTGCAGAAACCTGATTCATTTTGTGATGCTGAGCTATTTCAACGCGATGCAAGCCAGCCCACACTCGGGCACTGAGTTCTCAGCATTTTTAACCTTTTGCTGCATCCTTCATGTTCCATGAAAAGAAAAGTCTAAAACTTCCGTCTGCACTCAGCTTCCTCCTGGTGCTTCCTTAGCTAGCATCTCCTTCAAAGACAGCTCAAGATCTCCACCCCACCCCCCAAAGTGGGACTCAGGAATCGCTTTCCTGCAGGGCTTTGCTTGGTTTTGTTTCAATCAACATGTTTAGGGCACAAGGTGGTAAACTTGGATTCCTTGCTCGTCTTTAGGCTTGGAAAGTGCAAGGAGGCCTTCTCTCCACAGAGAGGGTGAAGATGCTCAAGTTAACAAGGGGTGGGAAAGTCCCTGTCCTCCTTCAAGGGTGCGTCCTCTGCCAGGACATGCAGTCACCAGGAAGCTTTTGCAGGTGCTCCTTGGAATCCGACCTGTCAGCCGCACATGGAGCCCGCTGACTTATGAAGCGTGCGCTGCGGCCCGCTTGGTATTCTGCAGGGGCGGCAGCGTGTGTTGGGGGCCAAGGCGTGCCCGGGACTTTGGAGTCGGCCTGGCTTTCATTCCCAGCAGGAGCTGCCCCGGGCTTGGAGGAGGTTAACGAGCACAAGCAGCCATCATTTGTGCGAGTGGGAAAGCCCCATGTGTTGCCCAGCTCCCCTTCGCGGCCCGAGGGGTGGGCTTGCCGCGTTGTTGGACGCTTGGCACGGGGTAAATACCCAGAGTGCTCCTGCTGGCGGGACCCGCCCGGGCTGTCTCCAGGCCAGCGCTCGGGAGGCAGGAGAGGAGGGGCAGAGGAGCCAAAGCCATCAGAAGCCTTCCCGTGTCTGAGGAGGGGGCAGGGGCGGCAGAGGTAGGGAAGGGAGTTGGGGCGAGCTCCTCAGTGTGCGCTGAATACAGGCGTTCACCTGGACCTAATCGGTTCAAACCGCTCTGTTTCAGACCCCATCTGCTTATCTCGGGCAAAGTTTGGGGACGGGCTTTGGCTCTATTGTGAAGCCATCATTTTGCAAATCTATTCCCGTCAGTGTGCTCATTATAGCAGATGTCAGCCAAAGGAATCCGAGCTGTCAGGGAGCTGCTGGCCTTGAAAAGAGGGGCAGGGGTAACAAGACGGGCGAACAAAACTGCCGCCCCTGCGACCAACGTAAACAGGGGTGTTTGTCACAATATTTTCCCACATCACCGAACGATCCCAGAAAGAAGGGGGGGGGGGGAGTCCCAGTGACAGTGCAGCACCAGGACCCACCAAGTTCACCTCCTCCAAGTGGAAGGTTCTGGGCCCAGCCCCCAAAGTCATCTTCCTCTGTGACAAAAAGTAAGTTTTGCTCATTTTCCAGGAGGAGGGAAGTTCTCAGTAGCGTGAACAATGGTGTGCTAGGTTTTACGCCGGGCAGCGACGGCAAGAAGTCAAGACTGCCGAGGGGTTTCCTTTTTCCTTTTGTTAACCCTGCACATGTGAGTGGTGACCAGCAAGTCTGGAAATGCCACCGAAAGCAGGAAGGAGAGCGAAGGTCCAAGGTGGGAGCAGCGAGGTGCTCCCAGAAGGCTGCTCGGAGCTGCAGGACGCGGCCACCGCAATTTCCTGGACAGAAGTTGGTCTCAGCTGAGTTTTCTCTTGTCACAAGTAAGTAAAAGTTGAGTTTAGAGACTGAGGAGTTAGGGTGACTGGACTTCCTGCCGGCTCATAATGTCATGCTCTGAACAAGGCCTTTTCACTATCTTCAGGTAAAAAAAAGTTAACCTGAGAACTACAAAAAGTTAGCATTCGTCTAATCCGATTTATCAGGGAGTCCAAGCAGCTTCCCTCCAACCCCACCCAAAGGCCAATCCGTCTTGGGTGAGTTTATGCCCACAAAAGGGGCATTAGCTCCTCAGGAGTACTCATCGAACCTGCCCCTAAAGTTAACCTACAAAGCCTCGTGGGGTGGAAATGCATATCGCACCTCGCTTGTGGTGTTTGCTGGGGGTTCTGGTACATAATTTTTAGCTTTCTCAGCCCATGTTTGCAGGGCAATAATCATGTTCACCAAGGGGGCTCCATCCGCGCACCTCGCGTCTTCTTCATTCTTTTCTGCATCCCCTTCCCCTCCGCAACCTCTCCCTGCCCATCTCTTGGTCCCTTTCTCTTCTTGTTTCCTGTTATCTTTTATTTTGCCCTTTGCTTGATTCATATTTTTGGTTTCCCTCAGGAGAAAACATGCAATATTGCAGCTCGGGCATCCAATTTATTTCACTTGACACTGTGGTCCCACAGCACCCCTGTTTTCCTACAGACACCTCAGGTTTGTCCTTCTTCGTGGCCTCAGCAGTACTCCACGGCGCATAAATACATTTTTTCTATCCACTGGTCTGTCGGCGAGCCCTCGCTACCATGCGCTGGGCCATGCAGGCGTGAGTATGCACCACTCACTGTAATAGGGGTCCTTAATTCCTTTGGGAAGACCCCTGGAAAGGGAGCAGCTGGCCCAATAGGATTTCTTTTTTGTAGCTTCTGGCCAGCGAGTCAGCAAACTGAGGGCGGGAGTGGACTACCTGTAAGGCACCAAATACACATCACTAAGCACCGCTTTCCACAGGGCCCTGCCCATCACACCCACTCTGTTTCACAGAAATCATTTCCCTCCCGCAACACTTCAAGGCAGCCAGGCTAGACTGTGAGCCGCGTCTCCCAGGCCCGCACTCCAGGCCTCCCCACCTCGGGGATGCAAACCCTCTGGTTCCACATTCAGCCTCATAGCGCAACACCATGAAAACTTGGAGCAGAATACTTATGAACACTCAGAGAATATTTGTAGCATATTAAGGGGGAGAGCCAGATCACAGAAGTGTCAATGATCCCAATTCATTTGAAAGTGAATTCACTGATGATACCCCTCCATTAAAAAGTATGTACAAAGATACTCATTGTGGTCATCACGGATGACAGGAATTTTACTGTCTCTTCTCTGCTGACTTTGTACTCAAAACATTTTATACAAGAAAATTGTAAAATAGCATGATGCCTAGCAGAAAAACATACATACTTGATGGCTAGTAAACATCACAAATAATAGCCTAAATAAGAAATTGAATACAAGAGGAAAATAGTTGTTTTGTTTCTTGCTTCATGCTCAACTCCTGACCCTATTCCAGAGAACCCTTTTGGCTCTCAGACCTGTTGACCCTGTGGGCAAAATCAAACATTGTCATCCGCTAGTAGAGCACTATGCTTATTAAATTATCGTTAGAGTGTGTGACCTACTAACTGGGGACAGGGGACAGAGAAATGGGGATGACCAGCCACAGCACGACAGTAGTGTCTGGCTTGTAGGCCGCCTTGAGCAACAGACATGAGACAGAGTCGGAAAGAGGTCACTGCCCCCCAGGGAAGGGGAAAGGCGGATCACGCAACAACAAGGGATTGTTTCTATGGCTCATGCCTGGCACCAGGGCCAGTCCCACAGAAGTTCAGCCACGGCTCAGCCTCCCCAGGCTGTGACTTTTCTCCGAGACGCCTCGGCTCTCGGCGCGGGCTCCTCTGGCCGCATTTCACAATGCTAATGATGTCGATGAATGTGTAGCCAAGAGTACTAGCTTTCTGCAACAATGGTGGTTATGTCCTCTAACTCAGTAATTACTATACCGACTGGACATGGCACTCATTTGTCCTGGCTGAAAACAGCAAATCCATTTTGGGGAACTTGAATTTTCTTAAATTGTCTCTTCAGCTTTCCAGTCAGGAATTCATTCTGACAGGATCAAGTTGAATATTAGGTCCCTGAGGAACTTCTGGGCTAATCCGATTTTCACAGGCCCAGTTGTGCTCCGCAGCTGCTGTGGTCCTCATCAGGAGTCTGCTCCATTCTGCGTTGAGTCCTCATGGGTCTTGGTGAAAGAAACGTTCATTCTCTGGCTCCCCTTTCCACAGGAAGCCCTCTGGCTGACCCCATGGCCCACGTGAACAGTGACACTGGGGCCAGGCCAGGCCTGGAGAGCAACAGAACACCCCATGCTTGGTACGGTTCACACCCCCACAGCCATTTGTCCAGAGCAGGATTGTCTGAGGGGATATTCAGAGCAAATACATATTTACATTGAAGACTATAAAGCTGACTTTCTGAGGGCTGGCGAGACAGCTCAGTGGACTAAGCACCTGCTTAGGCAAGCACAGGGACCAGGGTTCCCCTCCTCCATACCACATGTCCCTCACCCCATATCCCAGCATACTGAGCTGGCCATCGAGACCAGGCATGGTAGCACACACCTGTAATCCCAGTGCTGGGGAGGCTGAAAACAGGAGGATCACCACCGGTCCAAGCTGTGTAGTGAGAGCCTGTACCAAATGCATTAAGTAAATAAATAAAGTTGACATCCTGTTGGTTGAAAAACCTCAATTATTGGCAATGTGGTCTTATCCAATCACACAATACCTGTCGGGGTACAGATGGTCCCATTACAGGATGAAGGTTCAGCGGACATGTCTATCCGTGGGTGACGTGCTCCCCCTACTCCTCCTTAAATGAAAGGCGCCGTTCAGAGTGTCTGAGTACAGGCACGCGCTGTGTGCAGCCACCTAGGCGTGGACACCAGCCAGGCACTCAGTAACTCTTGTCTTCTCTAAGCCTCAGTTTCTTCATCTGAAAAATGGGGCATGGTACGTACTCTGTGGAGTCACTGTGAAAATTTAATGATGAATATTACATGCTCAGCATCATGTGTGGGCATATGGTGGGTGCCAGCCAAAGGTAATTTTTGAACTCAATAACAACAACAAAAAAAAAAATGTTGTGAACTTATTAACATTCTAGCAACGTGTGGTGGAATGACAACTGGTGGCCAACTTGTAACAGCAGCTGAGCTGAATCAGTGTGGTGACAGGTGTGGGAGGCCCAGCTGATGACTATTGTCATCAAAATAAAAAGGAAAACTTGGAAACAAAACAGTGTTGTGAGGGGGCTATTTGTCCCCCTGGGTGTTGTGAGGGGGCTTGCTGGTTCTCCTGGAGGAGCCAGTCATGCTGGCTTACCTGATGTGAGCTTGGCTGTTCTCATCATTGGAGGAGCTTGGGACCTTGTCGCTGAGAATGGCTCCAGTTCACCTTGAGGGCACTCTGGTCCTTACTTTGAGCATCATCTCCTGGCTCCAGTTCACCTTGGGGGCACTCTGGTACTTACTTTGAGCATCATCTCCTGGCTCCAGAGGGCAAGATGGTACACTGCTAAATGTCCTGGAGAAGCTTGTCCCACTGGATTTCTTGATATGGACTCAGCTACTCTCACTGTCAGAGGAGCTCTGGACCTCATTGTCCCTGAGGCTGGCTGTGCTACCTTTCAGGGGAGCTCTTGCTCTTACCTTGAGCATTGCTGCCTGGGTCCAGTGCAGATCCCTCAGCCTGCTGGCTTGGATCCTCCATCGCACTGGCACAGACTTTCTAGCTTCCACCACTGACCTTTGGGCCTTCCCAGTGCAGATCCGTGAAGCGGGTCCGCATGAGACACTGTGGGCTCTAGGCCTCCAGCTGGACTTGTAGGGGACACCATCATGGGCTCCAGGTCTTCAGCTAGACTCATGCAGCACATTACCACGGGATTCAGGCCCTCAGCTGGATTCTTTAGGCCTTTATTTGTGGACAGATTTCCTTCATTCTCTGTACTTGGTTCTTTGGGTAACTACTCTAAAATAATCCTATAAATTCCGTGTCCTGTATTAAATTGTTTTCCTTGGAAACCCTGATCACAGCACAACCATTATATTATAATAGATTTGATAGATATTTAAACTATTTTTCTTATAAGAGAAATATCTTCTGGTCATCCAAGAGATAGGGTCAGGGTTCAAATGAATTCCACCAAAATTACTCTGAAGCTCTGCACACCTAGTTGACAACTTCTGGACGAAGAAAAGGGAAGAAATGTTGAGGTTTTCACATTTGCTTTGTCTTCCTAGTCACACCATCGTGTTCCCAAATACATAACAAGACCAGCCCCACCCAGGAGCCACAACCGCTCAGGAGAATTCCCCGCACTGGCCCCCAGCACCATCTACTCCATAAGAGGAGCTGAGTGTGGAGCGTCCTCCCCAACCGGTGAGGACACAGGAATCACAAGTAGAACAGCAAGTTCCCTCACTCCCTCACTCTACAAGTATTTACTTCACATTTACTCTGTCCTGCTCACCAACCTGAAGACGCAGCAATGGAAAGGAGCCACCCTCTCCCCACAAGAAACTTACGGCACTCCTGGAGAAGATGCAAGATGAGTAAGCAGTCTCAGGAACTTGTAACAAGTGATGCGGTACCACTGGCTCTGGCCGTGAGATTCTTTGCACCTTGTGAGCAGAAGCCCAAACTGCCCTTTTGTTCAGACAGTTGTTTCAAGAATGCCCGTGGAGAAAGAGCTTTGGAACACAGAAACAGTATTTCTCTCCAGGCAAAGCAAATTGGCTTACTATTCAGGCTGATAAAGATGATGTCTGTCTGTCCCTGGGGCAAGAGCCAGGCAGGTCGGCTTGCACATTATAAAAGATTTAGGTGCCCTAAGTTCAGGGTCCTCTCCTTCTGTGTCATAACCCAGTCAGTGTGTGTTAGAGTGTCCCCTGCTGCCTGTGAATTCACCCATTAGAAATGTGACACTGGAAACCAGTACATGAGAATAGTAACACTCTGGCAACTGCTATCTCTATGACAATAAGCTTTCTTGCCTGTGGCCCACAAGTCTCATGTGCTCCAAGAGAACTTAGGAGACTGTGGTTAAGGTAATACTTTAAGGTAATCTTTACAGAGGTGGGAGCCCGAAGGTTTGACAGATTCCACATATGAAAGGAAAAGGAACATTACCACAGATAGAACCACTGGAATAAGCAATATCTAGTGACAAGATTGATACAGGCTCCCTAAGGAAACTGTGACTCATCCGGGCAGACTTGAAGGAGGGAATTGAGAGAAGATCCTCAAGGGTTTTAACTAAGTAGGCAATGCCTCAGATTTACTCTTCAGAAAAAGCAAAATGGCTGCCCCTTAGCGAAGGGTTTGGAGAAAGGCAAGGCTAGAGAGTGAAAGACTATGGGAAGCCATAGTAACCATTCCAGCATGAGGTGTTTAGAGCCTGAAACCTGTGAATAGCAGTGAAGATAGAAAGAGGCGGGCCTGAGAGGTCCTAACTGTTCTTAGCATTGGTAGGACTTGCGGTTGGCAGGAGTGGCTGTGGGAAGGTCTAGATGCCGAGAGGGAGTCGGTGACGAGTTTGAGGGGTTTGTGGCTCTCCAGGTGGGAAGATCTGAGATGCAGGAAGGGCTCAGGAGTCAATCTCAGCAAACACATCTAGGCAGAAATTTCAGTTTAGGAGTTTTTCAAAAACAAATGTTACTGAAAGCAATAGCCATGACTGATTCCAGCTGGGGAAGTGGACAGAGTGAGAGATCACAGAACAGAGGATAGAACCACGACAATCAGCACGGACCGCAGCCACCAGCTCTGAGACATCTGGACAAGCTCACTCTGTGCTTCTCCTTTCTTCCCCTGGCTCCTCAAGAAGCCCAGGGCCCCAGGTCGCTCATCTTTCAAGCTTCCACCCCATTAAATTGTGAGGTCTTCCCAGACCGGCCTTAAAATTCCAATTTATCCCATAACCTCCACAGGTCTTTTACTTTTATCATTTTCTAACATGTCATTGCTTTACTTTGAATTTGTTGATTGTCCTTTTCTGACCTGATGAAAATCCATGAGAGATTTATCTGTGTCTTCCCCACATCATTCATGGCGGCTGGCCTGTAGGCATGCCCAGTGCGTAGTGGGTAGCTGGCCCAGTAGGCATGCCCAGTGCGTAGTGGGTAGCTGGCCCAGAACACATCATTCCTTGTTCAGTGAATAAATAAATTGGAATAATGCAATGTTTCATTTCATTGGAAGTAAAGCTTGGTGTTTACAATTATGCTTTCTTTAGCAAAGGTGGCTTATACCTCTTGGTACAAAAGGAAATCTATAAACAAAGTCTCCTTTGGAAGAATAGGGAGTGGTTCCATTATTTAAGGAAATAGTTGAAAATTAGATAATCTGAGTTTTCAAAGTCCATGGCCAGCCCGATAGCTCAGCAGATTAAAGCACCTGCTTAAGCAGACACAGAGGTCGGTGGCTCGATCCCCAGCCTGCCTTGCCGGCCCCATACCAGGGGCTTGCTGAGATGGCGATGGAGACTGGACATGGTGGCACGGGCCTGTAATCCCAACTCTTAGGAGGCTGAAAACAGGAGAATCACTACAAGTTCGATCTGTGTAGTGAGACCCTCTAGTCCCTGTAGACCCTACACTAAATACAGAAAGAAAGAAAAAAACAAAGTTCATGAGAAAAATCAAGTAATACCCAGTGAATTCCTTGGGAGAAAAATACAATGGTGATGTAACCTCCTTGGGTTGAATGAGCCCAGAACTGGTCTGACCCACCCAGCATTTCTAGACCTTCCAAATACTGTGTAGTGGCTCATGGAAGTCACATGTCCCCAAGAATAGGCTGTGTCTCACAAACACTGCTGGAGGGCTTTGATATTTCAAATTCCCTCCTGTCCAGAACTGCAGGGCAGCAGATGCACAGAAGCCTAGAAGGACAGCGTGGCCACCTTGGAAGCCAAAGCTGCTTTTCGCTCTTAGCTCAGCTAGAACAAGTGCATCCTCCTGAAGGTTCTTCACAGCACCAGTCTCTAGGGTGACCGAGGATGCTAGCAACAGTGCCAGGTATAGACTGAGCAACACCAGCTTCCCCTGGCCTAGATTTTGAAAGCCCTCCAAGGAAATGAACAATCTAAAGGTAGCAGATTTATGAGAGAGACAATAGATTTCCTACTAATTAGACATGAAAAGTCATCCTCAAAATAACAAGTTTGCAGAAGAATTAATATTTGCATCATGCAGAAGCTGAAGGAATGAACAGCATAACTTAATAAATAAGAGAATGGTTAGAAAAATCAAGTGCTACAGAAAAAAAATAATAAAACAGATGAAGGAGCAAGAGATAACATGCAACCTTGGCCAGATTCACAGGGAGATTGCAGGGAAAGAAGTCAAATGCAAGGGGAGGGGCGAAGTTCAGCTGCATAGCCATCATCTCCAAGATGGACTGATTATGTAGAGTAATGGTTTGGTTGTGCCGTTGACTATTTGAAATACATAATGGTGCCATTGATTTGGGGGATATGTAGATAGCCTGCTAATCACACCTTCATCAGATTTGACCACCTAACCCCCACCAACGCCAGGGCCTTCCCACCTGCCCTTTCCCCTGATCTCCTTCTGCCTATTGAGACCATCTGCCTCCGTTTCCTACCATCTCTCCTTTATTTTGCTCTTTAATTCACTTACACGTTAGGATTTCCACATGAGAGAAGCCACGTGACACCGCGCTTGCTGCATCTGACTTATTTCAGTCCCGAGACCCATCGTTTTCCTGCAAGTGACAAGAGTTTATTCTTTATGGCTGAATAATATTCCTTTGTGTCTATATACCACAGTTCTTTATCCATTTATCTGTTCATAGGCAACCCTTCCCCCACAAAAAAACACACAAAGCCACAAAGCAGCGAATTTTGTTTTCAACTTTAATGCAAATATTGTTTGATCTACTATGCATGCTTATATTTTGTAAGCTGAGCAACTACTTTTAAAAAAGACAATTGTTAATCTATTGTCTTATTTTGAAATTCTGCATTATTGTTTTTGGTTTTGTTTTAGTTTTTGTTTTATTCTCTTCTTATTTATTTATTTATTTGATACAAGGTCTCGCACAGTTTGGACTTATAGTGATTGTTCTGCCTCAGCCTCCCCAGCACTGGGATTATAGGCATGTGCCACCACACCTGGCTTCAGAGCCAGCACAGTGTGCCCAGGACTCTGGGGCCAGCATAGCATGCAGTACTGAGAATAAAACCCTGGTCCTTGCGCTTGCCAGGCAGGCCCTTAGATCACTGAGCCACCTCCCCAGCCCTGTTTTAATTTCTTTAAAATAAATATATATATATATATATATATATATATATATATATATATGACAGGCTCAGTGTCATCTCAGATTTAATTTTGTACTTCCAATTTTATTATTTATACTTTTCGACTCTTTTGTATTAACACTAATACTTCATCCATCGATGACTGCAAAGGGCATGTGAGAGCCTCACTAGAGCGCTGGTACGTTTCTCCACCTCCTCTTGACTTTATGAGTTCTGAGGTTACGTTGCCAGCAAGTACAACTTTAGAGTGTTCATATTTTCCTGTAAATGTCTTCATCCGTCTGTGCCTGTCGTGCGCAACGCTCCCAGCCTGCCGTGGACTTGGCCCGTGGCTGCAGCGCAGCTGGGCTCTTCCTGCTGAGCCTGTTCTCCCCCGGCAGGAGCTGCTACTGCCCCTTGTCCTGTTCTTCTCCGCAGACCGCACTTATCCCCCTCGTCACTGGCTCGTGACTAGGGTTTGCGCTCAGTGCCACTGTCTTTCCACCATGAGTCTTTCTCTACCCTGATGTTTTAAATTTGTCTCTTTTAAATCCCAAATGGCTGAATTTTTTTTTTTTGAAAACCCAATCTGACAGTTTTTATATTCAACCAGAATATTTATCATCTACTTTTCTTGCAATCGCAAATGCATTTGAATTTTCTTCTAGCTACTCGGTTGTACTACTTGCTTCACGTCTGTGTTTATTTTTTCTCTTTTCTTGTCTTCCTTTTCCTTTGAATTGAATGATGTTTTCTTTATTCCTCATTCTCTGTTACTGATTTTGAAGTTACAATCACTATTTCTGTTATTTTAAACTTTCTTGTATAAATTAAAGCTATCATATTGAAGTTATCATCTCAGATTTACATATATATATATATATTTACAACTTTTGCACCAACCACCCTTCTCTTGTGGAACTTTCTACCTAGGGACGACTTTATCATTCCCCAAACCCATCCTTCTCTCAAAATTCAGGTCATGGAAATCTACCGGGGTGAAACTTCTCAGTTTAAGAAGAGTAACAACTCTTCTTAAACTCCTCTTTAACTTTCTTGCATCCCCTGACGACTTTTCCAGGCTGTCTCTTCTCCGACCGCTGTCTTCTCTGTATATTCACGACTTCCGCCCGCTTCCGCTTTCCCCAGCACTGCGTTTCCGGGAGTCAGCCCTATTCAATGGCTACTCCTCTGTCGCTCATTAGTCTGGTTTTCCTGAGCTGCTTACGAGATGCAGTCGTCCTGTGCAGATTCTAAAAATTGGACGGTGATGTTTCCAGATGTCAGTTTCCTTCCCTTCACCTTGATTGGGTTGGATTGAAGTCCCAATACGAGGATTAATGTTTTTCATCAGTTCTGAAAATGCTCGGCCACTGTTTTTTGCAAGGTTCCCCTCCTCTCTCTCCTCCCTTCTGAAACTCCAGCCAGAACCAGCTCAGCCCAGGCTGCGGCCTCTCTCTTCACCTCCGTTAAAACTGCCCGCTCTCACTGGGTCTGGGTTTCAGTTCGTCGCTTTTTCTCACTGAGTCTCATCCACCAGTAAAATCCACCCACCGCTGTCTTCCTGTCTTTACCTGCTCCCAAGTCAGCGGTTTCCCTCGTTAGCTTGTGCTCGGAGGCCGGCAGCCACCGGGAGGTTGTCCCGAGGCCCGCAGCCTTGGCTTCCGGCAGCATCCAACCACACTTCCGATGGGATTTCTGTAGACTTCAGTGTTTTTCTTCTTTTGCCAGGCTTTCAAGGAAACGAAAATCAAAACTTGACTTCATTAGGGTTTTAGAAAATGGAAAGAAGGAAGGAAGGAAGGAAGGAAGGAAGGAAGGAAGGAAGGCATTCAATAAGGTAATTACTTCCTTGGGTTTCTTCCTTCCAACCAACTCATTAGTACATTTTCAAATTTTTTATATTCTGAATTGATGATTTCACCAGGAGATAAATCACGATATCTTAACAACTATCCTTTCAAAAATAGAGAAATTGGTTTGTTTTAAAGGGAAATTAAGAATAGATACCAACTGTAGTACACATACCAGTTTTTATAAGTAACTGAAGCAGATGTTGGACACATATGATGCCTGAATGCAAACTGAAAATAAATGACCTACCATAATCCAATTTTTTAAAAATATTAAAATATAGGGGCTGGCGAGATGGCTCAGTGGTCTAAAGCACCTACTTGGAACAAGCTCGGCAA
>NDGM011178882.1:0-20727 GCA_002564305.1 Octomys mimax | reverse complement strand
AAACATATACAGAATTGTAGTAAGACAATCCTGATAACATTTTGTGACATACTTAGATTTTCATTTTGACATAACATAGTACTTTTAACCAATTATCTCTTATACATAAAAAATTATCTAATTAGTCATTCTTAATGAGATATACATAACAAGCTTTATGTTAAAGGCAGAACTTTGAATCTGAGAAAAATGTCTCATCCCAATAAGCAATCTTTGTTTTACATGTTGAAAGGCTTGTACACCTGGAATCATAAATACACTTAATATACCATGTGATTAACAATAGTGAATCTGCATACATATACAAAAACCTTTTTTGTAAATTTAGTTTTGTGCCAAAACCATCTTTAAAGAGACAACATTATTGCAACTTTTTTGAAAAACTCTATCTTTTAACCAGTGACCTATTTATTGAGGGTGTCTCTTAAGAGACTATTGAGATTATTGGGAGCTCCTCATTAATGAATAAAAAATTTGGCCACACCTCTCATTCATCAATTGAACGCCTCTCTAATAATTTTTTCCCACTCTAGGGAATTTTTGTTTAATTAGCTTAAGCCTTATGATGTATTGTGCATAAATCAATTTTAATATCACTTTGACTATCTGGTAATTTAGGAAAAAGCATGCTTTTAAATCTGTATCTCAAATTATATTTAGAACAAATCATCAAAAAAGAAAAGAAGGAACAGCTGTTCATTGAAAGACACACAAATACATAGACACATAAGTATACAGACACATAAACACTTTATAAAATCAAAAGTGCACTCAAATCATTGGCCAAATGAAATTATAGTAACTGTAGTACAATTTGTAGAAATTTTATGAGTAAACTAGTCAGATTTTGTTATTTGTCAGTTATGAGTGATGTCTTATTAGAAAAATTTGGGAGGAATAAAATGTTTTATCTATAATTAATATGCATATATTATGTTTTGTTGTCACCTGTTTAGAACTTAGATTTCTACTTGGTCAGTTCCTTGAATAGCTGCCAGGCTGGATCTAGCCTCATTGTGGTTACCTTCTTCTTCAGATCTGGCTCCATGGTGTAGCGGGACAGTATTCTCTGGTACGTAAATAGGTCAGTTAGCATTCTCTGGAAAAATAGGAACATTCCCTTAGCCCCATTTTAGTAGTAGACTGAGTCCCTTCCATTGTTCAGTATGAAGATCTCTCCAAAGTTTAAAAGCTTTTTTCTTTTTTTTTTTTTGTATTTTAGGGAAGGGTCTACAGGGTATTCAGGCTATCACTACTAGATCAGACTCACAGTGATCCAGCTGTTTATAACCTCTCAAGAGCTGGGATTTCAGGTGGGCGCCAATTCGCCCAGTCCCAGTTGCACACTCCACAGGCAGGGCCATCACAGCAAGCTTGGGGATCGAACCCTGGACCCCTGAGCCTGCCTGCAGGCACTTTAATCCACTGAGCTATTTGGCCAGCTCTAAAAACTTTTAAAAACTTAATAGTATATGTTTACAAGTGATTTTGGCAGGATTGACTCCACTTTTGCTTTAACAGAATTTTGATTGTACAGTGAGAAACCTGTACTTTATATTTTGGAAGAGAAAACCATACATTTTCTCATTTAACCTAATATAACTTAATGTAAAAAAAAGCAAATTAATTTAAGTTATCTGAAGGATAATGACAGTTAATAACACCGGACAAATTAGTCCAAAATCTAGATTGAGCCAATTAACATTGTCAAATAAAGTCTGAAAATCAAGAACATTTAATCTGAACAGTTTGGGGCCCAGCATATCTTTGTTGCATAATTTGACCCAAATATAAAGAAGTTATCATAGCTTGAAACCCTGTGGAGGCCACCACTAGGGCTTTTATTATTTAAATGTGATGTCAAAATCAAGTGACCATTTAAACCTCATGGATTTTGCACATTATTTTAAACCTTTATATTTGTTTGTAAAACATGAAAGGCCTATTTGTAGTGCCATTTTTAATGCCATTTTTAATTGAAGACAGTAAAGCAAGCAATCAAACTTACAAGAAATTAAAAGAATTTTAAGTAATCTTTTCAAATATCCTGGGGCCATAGCTACCTATGTATCTGCCCTACCTGAAGGCCACCCATATTTGCATTTGGAAAGCCTTTAAAATGTTTTTCCTTTAATTGATTTTTATTTTCTAATCCATTATTTCTTTTTAATAATTTTAAAATTGTTATAAAAAAATAAAAAGGCCGGGGAGATGGCAAGAATAAGTGCTTGCCTGGCAAGCTCAACGGCCTGAGTTCAATGCCTGGTTCCAAAAAAAAAAAAAATTGAGCAATATAAGAATCTGTGGTTTAAGCAGTGGTTTGGTTGGATAACTATAACTTTGATTTCCCTATATAAGCAACATTGATTACACCAAACAAAATAGACCATTTAGCACGGGGGCTCTGTCTTTGGTTGATTTTACTCCCTAGCTGTAGCTGTGCTGGGCAAACTGCTAGCGGTAGCTTAATGGTCTTGTACCTACAAAGTTTTCTCAGGCCCACATTACCTCCTAAAGCTCTCAGGGAGCTGTGGCCCTGCAGCCGTGGCCTCTGTGCACAGCCACTGTGTGTGTCAGCTGTGGCTCTGGCTCCGACCACTGCATTCATTGTTTTTGCCCAGATTTTAAACATAGATACTATCTTGAGCCTTAAGAACTTGCAAATCCAGCCACATGCACAGCCAATGCTAGAGCCATGGCACGCCATATTCATGACACACCTACTTAGCACCAGGAAGACAGGGCTGTGAGGCTGAATCTGTCTTGCAGATTCCCATCGCCAGGCCCTCCCTGATCTCGGCTTGTGCTGCTCCCACCACTGCTTGGAACCAACTGTGTGCAATTTAAAAGAACCTTTTTTCTCCTTTTTATCTAATTAAGCAAAGCTAAAAGGTTTAAACTATGTGCTGTACTTTTGCTTTTTTCTCCTTGTCCTGTTTAAGACTTGATTTTAAAACAGTTCTCCAGACTAAGTCATATATGATGATCTTAGACCAATTCAAATTTGATTGAAATTTGAGCCGGCCCACGGAAACTGTGGGTATTCCAAACTGTTTATCTCCAGGCCCCTGATGATGGGCCCATCATCCAGTGTCACCAAGACTGTAAGGGCGGGCCATGCTTAGCAAGCTTGCAGCAGCATTCAATAGCCCAATGTTTGCCTTTTCCACACCTCAGACAAAGTCCTGGAGCCATCTTGTTATTCTTATCTCTCTCTTTTTTTTTTTTTCTTTTTATCTTGTCCTTTTCTGTAATCTTTTCTCATATGGTGCCACCTTTCCACAGTTAAAACATTTGGTATGATTTTGTTTAAAAGAAAGACTGTAATACAACTGCCAATAAATTAATTTTGTATGACTCTGAGCCATTATCAGCGCAGGCCTTAATATATTCTTCCAGTGATGCACCTTGTGCCTTCAAGGGTCACAGAGCCTTCTGACATTTGGTATCCATTCTCAAAAGCCAAAGTCTGTGCCATACAGTTTTAGAACCAATTTAAAAGAACCTTTTGGGATCTAACAGGATTTGGTCCCCTGCTAACCCTCTCTTGAACATCTGCTTCATCTTTCCACCAAGTTCTAAACTGCAAATATTGGCTTGGCTCTAAAACTGTATGGCACAACACTTCCCTCAGATCTGGTGCTCCCTCTGTTTTGTGTAGAGCCTTCCTTAATCAGGAGACAAAAATCTACATATGGCTCCTTATTAGATTGGAGAACTTTAGCAAACAAGTTTTGAGCATCCTCTGGTCTTTCCACCTTTTTCCACACCCTCAAGCACCAAATACAAGTTTGCACAATAACCACATCATCATATTGCAACTGGGCTTGGATACCCAGCCAAGCCCCTGACCCAGTGAGTTGATCTGATGAAACATTAACTGCGGGATTTGGTCCCCTGCTAACCCTCTCTTGAACATCTGCTTCATCTTTCCACCAAGTTCTAAACTGCAAATATTGGCTTGGCTCTAAAATTGTGTGGCACAAAACTTCCCAATCATGAGGGAAATCTATGTTCATTTGCTAATCCTTGTATTAAATCAATCACATAGGTTGATTGCATACCATAGGACATAACAGCTTGCTTTAAATCTTTAATAACATTGAATGTCAGAGGTTGGTGTTCCCAATGCACATATCTTTGGGGAAATTGAGCATTTGGTGGATGCTGTTGAACCAGCACAGGAAAAATATCCAAATGGGCAGGGCAAGCTTCAGGGTCTCTCTTGCATAAGAGCCTGAGATATAACACTTCTATAAATTTTTATGGGGATTTCCTTGTTCTTGCTGTATGGAGGAGCAGAGGGTCAAAAGATGGTGATAGGGACTGAATTTTTGTGAACTGCGATAGAGGGACTACAGAGTCAGAAAGCTCCATTTTTTTCAATCAATTTAGAAAACAATTGTGACAATTGCCTCGTGGCTCATCTTCCTCATTTTTAAGTTCCTTTGATTATACATGCTCCAAATCCTCAGATTCCAAGAAGGTGACTTTCAATGTCATAAATGTCTTTTTAAAAAAATAATTTTATTGAGAAACAAATAGCAATGAGACAGTTTCAAATCTAATTAGTTTCAATAATTAATATATTGTATATTGTTGTCTTCTTAGTGGTTATTCATAGTATAAGATGTAGATATGATATCCTGTCCACAAACACTGTTAACACAAATCTTTCTGTTCATCGAATTAAACAAAAGTAGCTGTATATCTATTCTAACTATTTTGAATATACAGATACAAAATGGTCCTTCATTCGTATCCCCTTTTTTTGTTTAGTTTTGTCAGAGAAGGGTATTCTATTGTCACTTAAATATTGTAGGTGTGTGCATTCAGCAAAATATTCCAATATAGTCCAGTAGTCATAATAATAGTGGGTTGCCATAGGACTGGCGATGTAAGAAGTTGTTGACTTGAACCTTTTACAGCTTACCATATTAACATGGCTTTACTTTTTGTACTTCGTTTTTATACTTTTCTGTTGGATGGTTAAGACCAAGATAAAGCAAGACCTATATAACAAGATATGTAACTTTTGTATCTGACAAGCTCAGTCAAATCCCCTCAAGATTTATCCTGAAAACTGTACTGCAGTTTCTAGATCCTTTGTCACATAAATGTCCTTTTAGGACCCAGTTTGTCAGAGTAATCCCTGCTATAGAGCATCCAGGAATTTAAAGCACCGAAACACCCGGTGTGCCAGGGAGCACCTTCATGTAAGGGATCTTGAGAGGGTGCAACTTTAGCATAATTCTGTACTACAGAGGCCCCCTGCTCTACTTTTTTTCCTTTTTCCTATGCTAGCTTCTGCATTTGAGAGTGAGGAAGGCAGAGGTCTTAAAAAGGTCTTGTGCACAGATTCATATTTGTGTGGAAGCTGCTCTTGTGGTTTAGCTATATCAGCATCTGAAGCTGATCTTTTCAAATATTTCCTAGACTCTTCTGAGTCCGGTTGCAATGGCTCCAAAGCTAAGGAATCAAAGTACAAAGGGACCACACGTGAAGAGGAGCAGGCTCCCCACTTTGGAACACAACACAGAGCTCTTATAATTTGCTTCCAAGCTTTTAAATTTGCTTCCAAGCCTTTCCCGACAGCTTGAACTAATAACAGTGTTGCCAGAGCAGAGCAAACAGCTCCTCAAAACTTTTTTTTTTTTCCTCAAAACTTTTTGATTTCACTTTTACTCCTGCTCCCTTGAGTGTCCCAAAAGACAGATACATTCCTTTTCCCTTGAAGGGAAGTTCCCCACTACCTTGAGCTTCTGCCGTGGGCCTCGCCCGCTAGGGGCGTATGGTACCCTAGCGGTCCAACCTGCTGTACATTCACAATTAGTCATCTCCCATCTGCCCCACGTCTAGGCACCAAGTGTTGCAGAAAGATCAGAGCCACGTTAAGAATGACAGCAAGGCTGGATGAAATTGGCCACAGGGGCCTCACTGAGATCAGTCTCTCTCCAAGTGAGCCCTGAGCCAGGGAAACGTCTCACAGTTATTGAGGGCCACAAACCAGCTCAAGAATGTGTGTAACTAAGTTGGTGTAAACAAGCTGCTAACTACATTGCCCTCAGGTATTCAACAACTAGTTCACATATCACTAGTTGGTAACTTACCAGATAAAGGATCAAAGAAGAGAATGGGAGGGTGCTGCCTCCAGGAATCTGTTACTACCACATCTCCAGCTTGCCTGAATTACAAAGGGCCAGTTTCCTTAGATTCTGTTCTTTGTTCCTTGTTCTCTTGGTACAGTAAACTTCTTACTCATATCATTACAAAAATCATGAGCATAATTTCCTCAGAACTTATCACTATAAGAAGTAGGGAAAAATAAATATATAGATATATATGAATGAATATGCAGGATATGTGTATAAACGTATGGAAAGATCTAAGATGCTGTATTGTCATCAGATTTGCTCTGTGTTTAATATCCTGTGTTCTGTGTTTCCTAAATGGTAACATTTTTATAAGGCTAATGTATTCAAGAAACATTTGTTTTATGGAAAAGATGAAAGTTTTATTGGATCTTTAAAAATCAAATAATATTTAGCTGCACAGAAGATGGCAGGGCTGGGCATTCAGCTGTTATGAGCAAACTGATCAATGCAATGAGTTTGACATGAGTCTGACCCTGTCTAGGGCTGGTGAGAAGATGACATCGACTAAATAAGCAACCTAGCCAGGAGTGATGACACAGACCTGTAGTCCTGGCTACTCCAGGGGCAGATGCAAGAAAACCAATGGAGCTCAGGATTTCAGGCCAGCCTGGGCAATGGTTAGATTACATCTGTTAAAGACCAACAAAATGTTTCCTGAGCTAGGGGTGCATACCAGTGGTAGAGCACATGCTAAACCAGGGTGAGGCTCAAGGTTCAATTCTCAGCACCCAAGTAAATAAAATGCCTGAATCATAACTGTTACACCAAAACATTAAAAAAATAAATTAGAGTCATAAAAACTCCAGTACTTCTGAAAGTTTCATTTCAGACTGTGGGGTGTGCGTGTGTGTGTGTGTGTGTGTGTGTGTGTGCATGTGCACATGTGCACACAAGCATGCATGCACATTATTAGGCTGGGGATGCTAAGCTGATGGTATCACTCAAGCCTTTTGGGAATATGGCAGGTAGAGAAGGAGTGAAATGAGAGCAAAACAGAATTAAAGTCATAGATAATCTTATATAGAACATCAGAGAGATGGAACCCAGCATTTATCTGATAATATGGTGTCATTAGATGAAATAAACAAATTAATAAGCCAACTGTGTATAAGAGAACAATATAGAATGCTCAGAACATTACAATAATCAGCTTCCTCTAGAAGTATTGCTTTTGATTTGTCGGGTGTAATCCTCAAAGAAATTGAGAAAACATTGGCTTCCAAAATAAGTTGGAGACAGAATGTTAGCACATGAGATAGACTTGCAGGAGAAGAGGATCTGGGATCAGGCAACCCCAAGAAAGGGGAAGGAGAGTGCAGATTTGGGCAATCTGGCTGTCTCCTGAGAGCAGAAAAGATAGAAATGAGAAGATTTGATAGCTGAGCAAAAGTGCAGCCAAGAGTCAAAAAAGAAGATATGATTTCAGATGCCAGGATGATCCTGCATAACAGCAAGCAAGCATACAATGTCCAGCTGTGTTTATGAAACTGATTAATGGGATATCTCCAAATGGTAGGATATAACATTCTGTGTAAATGTGTATGTACGTGTGTGTGTGTGTGTGTGTGTTCATTCACACATTCACACATGGTTTGAGGCTGGGGAAATTGCAATAATGAAGTCAGTTATCCCTTCAGGACATGTACTGGGTGGAGAATACATGGAGTAAGAAAAGGAAAGACAAACCATTAAATAGTCTCATACAGAACATAAAAGAGCTGGAGTCTGGGATTTTCTGACAATGTGCAATCCTCAGAAAGGCCTATACTATCACTAACAAACTTAAAAATGTGCCCTCATATGAAAAAATAAAGCAAGTCAGAGGAGAGACAGAATGGACTCATTCTAGTTATTCTTCTGATTCTCAAATTTATTCTGTATATGAAAATCTGTTGAGAATCTTTTGTTTTATTTTTTTTCCATCAGTTTTATTGAGAAACAAATAGCAATGATAAAACATAGATGCTGGAACGTTAGCTCTGAGTAGAGCCTGAGATTTTGCTTTTGAATATTTTTTACAAATGCACTCTCTGTGTTGCAATATTTAAAATATTTCCTCTGAGATAAAGTAGAAGGCTGGTGGGCCATGCAGTGCTAGAAATCGAAAGGGCTAAATTTTCCTTTATGTGATGCTAACGAAACAATAAGGACCTGAACTATATAGACCTCAGTTGTTGCCGTACACCTACTCATAATCCAGCCACATGGCTTCCCAATAAATAGCGCCAAAGGTGTTCATGGAGCCCTGGGCACTTCCAGCTTCCTCCTCAATATGAACAAAGCACATTCACTTTAACTAAACAGCTGATTCACTCCCAAGTGTATTATGAATGACCTTGTAAGTCTAACTGACTTTCTCTAATCAAAATACAAAGCCAAATAATGTTTAATGCACTTTTTGCAATACTCACCAAAATAAATTTCACTTCCAACCTGGAGAGACTGTGTGGGATAGATAGGTTTCTTCCTAACTTCTGGGCACGCAGTATTACATTTTTACTATTTCCTTTCTTGTCCAAACTAACCTGGGGATCCACACTTGCCAATGCATAGGGTTCTCTTTTGTTTCTATTTTCTTCCACTTATATCCACATCTTTTTCAATATGGTCATTGGCTTGTGATAAAGTTTTCATTTCACAACATAGAACAACTAAAAACATGCATACCATTTGATTTTGGCAGTTTAGTCAAAACTTCCCTGAAATCAGACTCGTTTCATTCTATGGCAACACTTGTATACAACATACAAGGACAGTGGTTCTGGCCCTGCTGTATTTAGTTGTGACATACTTTCTCTTCCTCACTTAGGACCATTTGTTCCATCTCATGCTTCTTTCTCATCTCCTGAGCCCTCATGCTTCTCTTCATTTACTGACAATAGAATCTAAATTTATCTTTAGAAATAGGCAACTAATAGACACCTAATAGAAATCAAATAAAAAATTAAAGACAATAAACATTTTAGGGGATTTTTTTCCTTTAATAAGCTCTCATTTTCAGACACACCAACTTGTATTCCTCATCAGAAGACTCTCAATAAATATACAAGAAGTGTTTCTCTCCTGCTTCCAGTCTCCTGTTTCAGTCTTTCCAGAGGATCATGACATATGTTAAAACTTAACTTATACATCATTGACTTTCCAGTTGAATTTTATTCCCCAATAGCAGTTTTATAAATTGAAATTCCTTAATTGAATCCAGGATTAACAGATAGTTGCCGGGCTATAAGTAATGCAAATTTTTAAGCATTTGTGTCATTAAGCTGCCAACCTAATCTTCCAGACCTAGTAACACAGGGAAATATTTCTAAATAATAAAAAAAATTAATGAAGTCAGCGGCCTAAACATATGATGAGCACAAGATTTTGATACAGGGGAAAATGATCTTGGTAGATGACCTCCAAATGATATAGGGGAAAAATGAAACTCCCAACCTGAAAGGTACCTGGAACAGGTAACTTTCTGTTGGGTGTTGTGTTAGTGACTCATTTGGGCTCTTTCAAGGTGATTAATACCTATTTAGAATATCAATGCCTCATGCTCATCCCTAGGGAAGTATGTAGCTGTAGGTTTCCTCTTTTGACTCTTTTTTTTAAAAAAAAAGAACGGGTTCTATAGTATCTCACCCATAGATCAGACTCCTAGTGATCCTCCTTTTTACAGCCTCCCAAGTGCTGGGATTGCAGGTATGTGTCACTATGACTAGTCTAAGTCACTGGTCTCAGCAAGCCCCAGGGCCTGGGCCAGCAAGGCATGCCCAGGGATTGAACCCCAGCCCCTGTGTCTGCCTAAGCAGATGCTTTAATTTGCTGAGTTGTTTGGCCGGCCCTCCTATTTTGTCTTGAGATCTGGCCCATATGGGAGTGTCTTTCTCTTCCAAGTTGCAAAGTCACCTTGTCTTGCATATTGTCTCCTTGAGGGCCTGGCCCTGTCTGCCTGCCTATAATACTTCTATCTAATTTGGCTGCATGCAATTTCATTCTTCAACTCAACCTGGTATAGTTCAGTGTCCTAAGAACTGTCTGTCCCAGAACCCAAGAGAAAGATATTTCCTTATGATACAACAGATAGCAGAAGTTTCATGTAGTTGGCCGCCCTGTGTTGCCCAGCCTCACACAAGATGAAACTGAGAGCCCCATAGGGATGCTGCTTGGGCAGGGAGTTTGTGTCACAGCTGGAGAAGAAAGCCCTGATCTTCTCTTGGGTTGCAGGCAAACCTGCTTAACTTTTGCCACTAGAGAAATGCAGTCTTCACTCCACTGGATAGTGACATAATCTGTCCGCTCTGGAAGGAGCCAGTCTTTGTCTCCCTTGGCTTCTCACATTTCAAACATTCTTGACCCAAAGCCTCAGAATAAAAGAGCTGTCAGTGGCTTTGAACATTAGGGAACACTCAGCTCCCACGCACATAAGGTAATCTCTGTAATTGAAGATGTAAACTTGTGAAGTATCAACCAAATTACCCAATGGGAAAGCCTACTTTCTAAATTTCCTTTTGATCTATTGCACAAGTCAGATGCACAGTTCTCATAGGAGAGATCACGAAGCGAGCTTGAACGTTTGAACGCTGTGTTTAGTGGCTCAGCTATGATAGGAAGTACATTTCGACAAGGTGCTTTGTCTAAGGCTCGGGGGCCAGGAATCTCGGGAATGAGGGTATTTCTGTGCATGCCTCTGCCAGGCTGGGTCTACAGCACCTTGAGTACTCTCTAAATACTTTCTCCTACCACCTTTCCCCCTTCACTCACCATTTAGCCCTGCAAATAGAGATGCATTTACCTTCTTACACAGTTCTAAAGACTCACATAAAGAGTTCTGTGGCTGAACTTTACTTTCACTTTATTCTCTAGCTAACTAATCAAAGAAGAAAGGCCAGAGAGATACAATCAGGCACAGTCTTTCTAAAGGAACAAAAAGCAGACATGCTGGACTGCAAATCTTATTGCAAGGTAATGTTAAGGAAGTGGTTGTCACGGTGATGCAGTGATTAGAGTTATTTACAGGGACTTGGCCCAACAGCAGGAAAAGAGCACAGAATTTTTGTCAGGTCTGCCGTATGCACAGCTATATTTCCTAGTTTCTGAAGTGGTGTAGTTTTCAGAATGGGGTGGTTTCACGTTTCTCTCTCTCTCTCTTTCTGTCTTTCTTTTTTATTTAGCACAGGATGTACAGGGTGTACAGGGTCTCATTGTGTAGATCAGACTCATAGTGTTCCTCCTGTTTACAGCCTCCCACGTGCTGGGATTACAGGCACGCACCACCACGCACAGTCTCAATTGCCATCTCACCGCCCCCCAGGGCTGAGGCCAGCACGGCAGGCCCGAGGATCAAACTCCCAACCCCTGCATCTGCCTAGGCAGGTGCTTCACCTTTCTATGTACACATAGTGTGAGTTCCTTGCTGTAGTGACCTAATAAGAACACATGCATGAAGTATCTAACACTCTCTAGTGGAAACAAGCAAAGCATTTTAAAACCTTTCTTTTTCCCATTTATATCACAGTTTTTCAATTAGTTTCAGGCTTCCCAATCATATTTGAGAAACGGCTTACTTAATACAGCTCTTCTTTCTAACAGTCATTCTTACTTTACTTAATTACAGTAGCTCTTGATCAAATAAACTAGGGCCAGTACTCTTTGATAAAATTTCCTAAGAATGAACATTCTATGCACCGTGCTACTGAGACAACACAATCCATGTCCCATGGTAAGTCACACACCCTGGCCACCTGGCCTTTGTTTAAAGCATATTTCACGCTATAGTTCACAGCAGATTACGTTTTCCAAAATAGCCATGCAACTTTCCCACGCCTTTCAGAAGCTTGCCATTTCTCATCAAAATTAGAAGACACTTCCTCTTTGGGGAACACTCTGACTGCTCCAACTCATAGAATATTTAAGAAACTGTGCTATGGGACTTCAGGGGCTGTGTTACAAAACAAACACAGATTTCTGTTACCTCTTTCCTGTCCTCACAGTCTCTATTGCACATCAAAGAAACCAGGCTATGGAGCAAAGCTATGCATGGTGCTCAAGCCCTGTGACCCAGCCACTCCTACAGCTGACAGCCAACAGCTCTCTGCACAGCAAGCTGACAATCTTCAGCTGGGTTTCGGGGTTAGGCTACAAGTCCTTGCAAGCTTGTAGTCTTCCTAGCTGAGATCCCAGCCGCAACACAGTACAGCCACTCTGTCATCCTGTGCCTTGTCTACATTTCAGGCCCATAAATTCTGTAAACTTAATAAATAGTATGTGCTAGTAATCTTTGAGATAATCTGTTGCTCAGATTATCTCATAATCTGTTGCTCAGATTACCTCATAATCTGATAACCAGAACCTACTCCACATCAATTATTCTGTCTGAAAATTCTCTGCATGTTAGGTGCTGACATACTTCAATGCTGTAGCTTGTTCCCTCATCCTTTCAAGTTTCTGGTTCTTTTTTTCTCCGCCTGGTCTTGTGTGGATCCCAACATGTCCTCCTAGATCGCTCTTGTGACCCACATCTTGCCCACGATACAGAGTATAGGCCTATTCTGAATGTTTCAGGACACAGCTAATGGTGACATAAAAAAGATCCTCAGAAATGTTACGTAAGGCATCTCCCTTTCTCAAGATATGTAAGAACCTCCTTGAATTTGTGTCACAGACATCTACCTCACTTGCCTCATCTGAGCATTAGTCTCTGTCTCTAAATCTAGCTTCCTTTCTTCAGTCCTAAACCTGTGGGTCAATGATACAATGAACAGGAGCAGAATTTGCCTGGGTGTGAATGCCAAGTTTTCCAACAATAATCTATATCACAGTATGGAATTGTCTTAACTCAAATTGCCTTGAGTTTGTCATCTCTAAAATAGGGGAATATTATTATGGATGCCTTAAAATTAGTGGAAACATGAAATGAGTTCATGAAAGTATAAAGCTTGCAAAAATGCCTGTAACATAAAGAATTAAATAGTGTCACTTGTGATTATTCTCTGTCCCACTTGTCTTCATATTGTTACCTGCCCTCTTGCTGCAGTGGAATTGAACGCCTTGTGCAAGCTTATCACCCTTCACTCCCCGTGGAAGCACTAACATTGAAGCCGATTAGGCCTAAATTTAAAATAATTTTCAAAATATTCTTTTCTTTCTGTCATTCTTGTTCATACTATTGTACTAATATCTCTTGTATACCCTCCTGTCCTTCACTTATCATTTGATCTTCAGATTTCTGATAAAATGTTGATTGTGAGAAAGTCAGCATTTATGTATACTTCTCCAGGGCTGGTCAGATAGCTCAGTGGACTAAAGCACTTGGTTAGGCAGATCACAGTGGCCCGGATTTGATCCCTGGCTGCCATGCCAGCCCTACCCCTGGGGCACGCTGAGACAGTAAAAGAGACTGGGTGTGGTGGCATGCACCTATAATCCCAGCACTTGGGATGCTGAAAAAAGGAGAATCACTATGAGTCCGATCTATTCAGTGAGACCCTGTAGACCTGTACTAAAATACATTTTTAAAAAATCTAAAACAGACAAAAAAAAAAAAAAGGAAATGCACAATTCTCCATATACTTAATGGGTTCATCACCCTCGAGAATGTTCTCAATGGATTGACTATGGCTATTTGTCAACAGCTCAGACTGTTGAGTTTTGCCTCACACCCAGATTCTTCCAAAAAGACTTATTCTAATTATTTTTATCATTATGTATCTGATAACCAATATCTTGGTGCAATAACCTGGCACACATCTCAGACTTACTCTGTAGGCTCTCATAAATGTAAAGGTTTTACGTATTTGACTTGGCACATTTTCCACTACTGTATGTAGCATATTTCTTAGTAGGAAAGCCTCCTAATTATGACAAACAATTGATGGCTCATACATATGCCTTTGCATAGTGTAATTCTTCCACACCAACCTTTGCAACTTTTGCATTTCAAGTCAGCTATATTCACTACTGGGCACTGTTCATTATTCCATGAAATTGAATAAAAATATTGGCAAAGGGACTTATCACAAATGAGTCATAATTTATAATTATTTTTGTTATGTTTATATGTAAATCCTAGTTACTTTCCTACTCCAAGTTCCCAAATGATAGAGAAGTTATTAATAATTTTGGACTGAATTAGGTACCCTCTTCTCTTTAGAAATGAGATGGATTTTCTCTTCTTAGGTGTGTTGTATTAAGCTGTATGCTTCCAATATTCTATGAGAATGAGCAAATCAGCCATAAATGGATGATTAGACAACATAGTTACAGCACAACTAAATAATTTGTAGAACGCATGATCTTACACTCTGGCTCAAATTTTATCTAACATAATAGAGATGATGTGATAAAAATATACTGAATATATAGTCATATAGTCTACCTAGTGTAAGAACACAAAAGAAGAAATAAAAATAGAAAAGTATAGCACACTTAAAAGGAAAGTGAGAACTTAAGAATTAAACAATGAAGAGAGGGCAAGGAGAAAAGCCCGGAAACATGACAGGGGCAAAGCCATACATTTACATGCACAAGATGGTTAGGACAATTATCCTGAGAATCTTCAGCAAGTTTATGAAACTAGAAGTTAATTGGTGGAATTCTCACCCTGACTTACTGTATATGCTGATACCTGTGAACAAAGCAAATGCACTGAAGATTGCAATGTGTAATACTAGGGTCATGCTTGAAATGTCTGTCATTCTGGTCTTCTAAATACATACAGCTCCTCATGTCATATCCATTACTGCTGTACTGTATCTCAAGTAAATGACTGTTTAACAAAAAGGGTAATAAATGAAAACAAGAGACAAGAAAAAAAGTCAGGACTATCCTGCTACAATGTTGTATATGGTTAGATTGCTAAATTTCTGTGTAAAAATATGCAATTGTTTATTTGTATTTTTAAAATTTTTTTATTTATTTATTTTTCTTCACATTCTTTAGGTATTTAAAGTTTAACATCTCAATACTTGATAGAAAATACCTCTTTCATGTTATATCTAAGATGTTTGCTATTCAGAAGTTAAGCTTAACTGCCTATGTTATAGGACTTTTCTTTCTTTCTTTCTCTCTTTCTTTCTTTCTTTCTTTTTTCTTTCTTTCTTTCTTTCCAGTACCAGGGATTGAACTTAGGACCTTGTGATTGCCAGGCATGAGAAAAATTTTTAATTCTTTTTAATTTTTATTTATTTATTTATTTATTTATTTATTGTGAGAACCAGGGATTGAATTCAGGTTTTTGCATTTGCTAGGCAAGCACTTATTCTACTGAGCCATCTCTCCAGCCCCCAAAACTTTACTGACTGTGGTATTCGGGATCAAACTTAGGATCTTGTACTTCCAGGCAAATACATACCACTAAGCTATCTCCTTGGCCTTGTTATAGGATAATAATATCATTAAGCTTCTCTTCTGGAGGGTTAACAATCTAATTTGCACACCAATAATTAGAGAAAAAGAAGGGCTGGAAGGACAGCCAACCCTTGCGCTTGCCAGGGAAGCACTTATCCTACTGAGCCGTCTCCCCGGCCCCTTCAAGTCAACAACTTCTAACATTGCCAGTCCTATGGAAAACTCACCACTATTACGGACTACTGGAATATGCTGGGCTATTTTGCTGAATTCAGTCACCTTCAATATTTAAATGGCAATGGAATATCCATCTCTGACAAATCTAAGCAAAAAAAGAGAGATATAAATGAAGGACCATTTTGTATCTTTATATACAGAATAGTTAGGCTAGATATGCAGCTATTTTCTCTTAATTCAATGAGAAGAATGATTTGTACTAATAGTGTTTGGACAACATATCATGTCCGCATCTTGTACTATGAATAACTACTATGAAGACAACAATAGAAGACCAGAATGACAGACAATATTCAATGTATTAATGATTGAATCTGTCCTAATGACTTGTTTTGCAACTGTCTCAT
Source organism: Octomys mimax (assembly GCA_002564305.1). Classification (NCBI taxonomy): domain Eukaryota; kingdom Metazoa; phylum Chordata; class Mammalia; order Rodentia; family Octodontidae; genus Octomys; species Octomys mimax. The sequence goes on along the minus strand of NDGM011178882.1, from coordinate 4,655 downwards.
TGCTACTTGTTTCTCAGTAAAATTAATTTAAAAAATTTTCTGGAATATAACTATGAGCTACATCATCTTTTTAAATTGATAATGTAAGCAGGAGCAAAAAACTTAGCATAAATATTTTACAAATTAATTACAGATTTGTCTATTTCATGGACAAATTATTTAAGCTAAAAGAAAATTTGGAGGAGAAATCAGTGAATTATAAATTTTTAAAAAGATGATATAAAATAAAAAGTATCTGCAGTGGAAAACTATCCTTTTTATTCATTAAAAAATCCCTCAATAATTTTAGTCTGTACTTGGGGAAAAAAATCACTTGTTATCCAGATGCTGGAAAATGAATGAATAATTAAGACTGTGATCAAATACGTTGAACAATGAGAGATGAGCCCTCCCAAGGGAACTTGACAAGGAGTGAGTGACTGATTCTGAGCAAGGCATGTATCATGCAGTTGTGTTTGTGACAGGGACATCTTGACTTTTAAACCTTGTAAAATTATATAAAAACATGTTGAGGTCTTTCATTTTAAGCTAGAGAAGTAATATCTGTTCACAGCCATCATTTCTGATCATCTTTATCATTAGCTGCTAGAATTTAACATTAGCTGTCAAAAAATACAAGAGCAAATAAAAATTCAAAATTCTGATACATAGTTGGAAATATTAATGAAGTTTGGCTTAAAGAATGACCACAGTTTAAAGAATGAGTGGCCAACAGTCTACACCTGAAATCAGATGATAATCAAAGCTTATCCATCCAGGTGTCCTGCTGGGAGGCCATCTGAGAATAGGTAAATTGTTTGTAATTCTTCATTGCTATTAATGATATGGAGAAGAGATAAACAGCAGATAAATTAAATGAGGAATTAGGAGCCGACTGAAAAGAGCTGCATTCCTAAGGAATACAATAACAGAATCTAGATAAAGCTGGAAATTCATCATGTACTTAAGAGATGACAGAGCACTGTGTAATCCAGAGAACAATAAAATGCACACCAAAAAAATAAAACTTAAAATAAAATGCATACTAAAACCTGTAAGTTTAAAACAATTCTTAGAAAACTGGAAAGGAGATAAAAGCATCAGTTTTAAGTAATCAAGATTAAATGGTCCAGTGTATATCATATATGTGATTTTTAATGTAGTCAAGTAGCCACAGATTCTTTCACACTCAATTTACTTATCTTTGTACCTCATTAAAGTTGGAGCACCAGGTTAATCTGTCAGCATTTGCTTCAATGAAAATATATACATATACTATATGCACAAGTATACACATATATACATGAGTACATTCACACAACCAAATGTGTGCATATATACATAATTAGCAGGATTTTTCATGAAATGCAATATAAACCAAAGATAACAGAATAGTCACTCAGCAAAAATGCACCTGCTGTATAACTTGCTTTTTCAGGGCCTTGTGGGCATAGAGACTCTCAGCTCTGGGCCTAGTGCTTAAGTGATGGTAAGTAGATCATTGCTTCTCTTTTGTTCCATATTGTTGACTAAATAAACTGAGACATACTGTGTGTATGTATGAGTGAGCACACGTCCCACACATCCAGGGCATTTCAGTGCTGCAGACCTGAGCTGGGACTGCCTGCCTGCTACGTGACTGTAATTCGCTTTCAACTGTGAGGTCCATAAAATGATGTTCATGGTGTCACAAATAGAGGAAAGGAAAATTGGGCCTCATCTTCAATACACATTGGGGCTGTCTTCTCTCTTGCCTCTCTCTCTCTCTGGGAAGAAGTCACTAGACCAGGACTGGAGCCACCAATCACCATAACAGAGCCAATTTATTGACTCTCATTGTAATAGACTTCAGAAAGGTATATAACAAAAAATAAAATACTAAAAGTATCAAGAGGCTGCTAAATTGGTCATAGATCCACCAAACTGTGTTTGGCTTTGGCTATTGTAATCACATTAAAACACTCTTGGAACACATTCAGCCAAGTATCAAGCTCTCAGAATGGGCTTTCCAAATGGGGAGGGATATTAGGTCATCTATATTAACCCTCAAAGTGGATGCATAAATTCCAAGTAAGTGCCCATGTAGCCTCTTACAGCACACTTCTTGTACTGGAAATTCACTAACTCACCAGGCAGTTCATTCTAGCTCAGGACAACTTTAATTATTTGAAAATCCTTTCTTCTATTAGGTCCAAATCTAGCACCCAATAATTTCCACTTCTAGACCTCAGCGCTTTTCTCTGAGGCTACAAAATAAAGATGGAATGAAAGAAAGAGATTAAACAATTCCTCCTAAATACAGGTCATTAAATACTTGAAGACAGCAATCAAGTCAAAATAAGGTTATGCCAGACATCTAATAACATGGATTTTTTTCAGCATTTTTTTTTTTGAAGGGGTGGGTAGTACATTGAAATGAGACTCGGTTACATCTGTAGCTCTTACTCATTTTTCTTTTGAGAGTAGGTATCACTGAGTTGCTCAGGCAGGGTTAAAACTTCCAATCTTCCAGCCTCAGCCTCTCAAATCTCTGGATTTATAGGTGTGTGTCACCATGTCCAGCTCAACTTATTTTGTATGTCTTGAACTACTTACCTACCATCATTTTGGCCTCTGTGTGTCTCCTTACTCTTGGGTCATGCTGGTCAACTTAAAAATCTTATTCTAGATTAAATCCACCGTAACTCTAAATTATATACAATTAGTATAAGGTAAAGTGGTACCGTGAGCCTCTGGTGCCAGAGGCTTAGCTCATTCTCTGGCTGAAGCCAGCAACCAGCATTCCTGTTCTGGACTAGGCTGGCAATGTATGTCTAGCAAATGTCTGCTCACCTGCACGGGATCATTTCTGGCCACTTTGCCTTACAAGTCTCTCTCTCACTTTGCTTTGCAAATCCCTCTCTTTCTAAAACTTCTGAGAGATCACTGGTGGCTTAATAATCTTTAGGCAACACTATAATTCCCCACTGCACATAATGCTGGAGGGCACACAGTGATTTGAAATCAATTATGTAAAGGCATAAATACTTGTTCTTAAATTATTTGCTGAGCAGAGAAGACTAGTAAGATGATGGGAAATTTTGTGTCGACAAAAAAGGGAGCTAGAAGAATTTATGCCTGTGACAAAAATAATTTGCTAATTGAAACTCTATAAAAATGTAGTATGAGATAGAAATGTCGTCTTTGAAACAGAACTGCCTTAGAATTCATGCGTGTCAACCATTTGCAATCTAAGTTTAGAACAATTACAAAAGTTCTCTAAATCTTATTTTCCTCTTTCATAATATACAGAATTGTGGCACCTTCTTCAAAGAATGACAACGAACAGTGAAACAGACACCAGCGTGGTGGCTTGGCTGACCCGTACATCATCCCCACTTGAATGAGGAGGATTTAGAGCTGCACATGAATGCACGGTCATCCCGTCTGCCTTCTTAGTATTCAGTATGAGTTGTGCACACTTAAGTTTGCAGATAAATTCTCAATAACTCTGATTCCTCTGAATGCAAACCTCAGTGCAGAGAAGGCGAATGCTTAGGAATTGCAATTTGAAGGAAAACAGTAGACTGGTTGCATGCGTCTCCTCCCAACCCCTCATGATTGCCATTGTGTCTTCATCTTTTTTGATTAATTTTCCATATAGTTTTCTGTGCAACAGCTGGATGTCCTGGGAGTTTGGGGAAAAGAAATAGAAATGTTGGAGTGGGACTCTGGGTCACTGCTCTTCCAGAAAATGTCAGTTGTGAAGGCTGCTCTTCTGTGCGTAGGCAATGGGGGCGATATGGGGGGCTAAAGAGTTGGGGAGGTGGAGAGAGAGACATTTTCTGGTTCTCTTTAAGATCTTCCCAGATGAAGGGCAGGGTGAGGCTTCATTGCCTAAAATTTTGAGAAAAATAAAGCCTGTCTGGACATTGTAGGCTATTAGTCTCTAGGCAACCTTGTGTCTCACAACTTTGTATAAACAAATGCACCTACTACTGCTTAGGGGGCTTTTGCCTATCAGGCTGGGTCCACCACCTGACCTCAGCTTAAAAGAAAACCAAAGATCTTTCCAGACGAGATTGAAACATCTACTTATCAGTGTGGAGTAGGTCCACACCAAATCTACATGAAGTATGGGGAGAAGACTTGGCAAAGGACGATTAATCCCAAGGGCAGTGGAAAATCAGAGGCACACTGTAAATTTTTTTTCCAGAAGAGCAATAGAAGGGTGATGGCCCAGGATGCATAACTGGATGTTGGTTAGAATAAGGGAATCAGCCAAAGCCAGGGGGAGCAGTTCATGAGAAGAGAGAAGACACTGATGGGAGATGAAAGAGGCAACATACTCATGGGTAAAAAAGGCAGTGGGAATTGCCTTGTCATTGGCAGCCTCTGAATATGGAAAGTGGACTACTCCAAGGGTCCAGACAGATAGAAGCCAGCAAAATAGAAATTATTTTTAACTCTACTGCACAATGGCTGTAAACAAAGCAACATTCTAATTGAACATCTTATATCCTTTCATTAAAACCCTGTTGAGATTTAGTAATACACCTGTGATGGAGAAAGGTAACTTCCAACCTGTTAGACATCAAGTGTTCAGAACCCATGTTTCCCAAATATTGAAGAGCCAAGCACAAGGGTCTGAGTTCAATCCCCAGTTCCGCAAAAAAAAAAAAAAAAAAAAAAAAAAA
>NDGM011178863.1:6438-16641 GCA_002564305.1 Octomys mimax | reverse complement strand
CTTTGATCCAATTTTTGCTGGTCTTGTTGCCTCTGGCTTTATAAGCTCATTTGTTCTTATTTTCCCACATTTTATGCAAAAGCCACAATGAACTATTTTTAATTCCCTGATCCTACCAGGATATCACAATTCTGCCTTTCCATGTGCTGCCTCTCTTGCCTGGAGCACTCCTCCTTGCCCTACATTTCTTTACCTAACTAACGCCTACTCGTTTAGGTCTCATTCTATCTAGTACTTCTTTTAGCAAATCTTGTCTACCTTCCCACTCTTCAGCACCTAGGGGCACCTCCCATGTGCACCCAACACTCTGACTCATCCTTAACATATAGCAATTCTTATTGTATGTATTCTATATATACTTCTCTAATATTTAGTCAAGTACCTGCTTAATAATAGGCACTTGAGTTATTTGAGAAAGAATAAATTAATAATTAAAGGTAATTCTCTACACTAAACACCTATAACACTTTCAAGTACAATAACTATGCTTTGCATTTTTATATATAGCTTGTTAGCCTCTGTGTTCTTTTAGAGTAGGATTAGTGACTGCTCCAAGTATTGTTTAAGATCTTCTGAATTAATAGGTACTCAGGAAAGGTTCCCTTAAAGAAGTTCTGTGCAACAGCATCACAAAAAATTCAATCTCTGAAACTAGGGTTGTCTTTCACCTACCCTAGTACTAGAAATTGAACCAAAGATCATGGTTTGTTTTATGTACTCGGTATAGGGTCTCACTACACAGCTCAGACTCATAGTGATCCTCTTGTTTTCAGCCTCCCCAGTGCTGGGATTACAAGTGCACACCACCAAGCCTGGACTTGGTGGTGGCTCAGCACATCGGTGGCAGGGGCATGCATATTGTGCCAGGGATCAAATCGGGGTCCCTGCGCTTGCCTAAGTGGATGCTCAGTCTGCTGAGTTATCTTGCTGATTTAGTAGGTCAGTGCTCTACTACTGAGCTACAACCCTAGATCTTTTATACATTTTATTTTGATACAAGGTCTTGCTAAGGTTTGAAGCCTGCCCTTGAACTTGTAATCTTCTACCCCAGTCTCCGGAGTTGCTGTGCTTTCACCCATGCATCACGATACCCAGCTACTTTTGAGAGCAAAAAGCAACCCTTAATAATTAGCATGACAAAAAGGCATAAATTGGGATTACTCAAAACAACTTGAATGAATAATCATCCTAGTTAGTAAATATCATTCCATTACTAGTTTATTAATAGTTGAGTGTTAGACTTTGATTTAGGACAGAAAGAACTAGATCAAGGCAAATTTCTGACTTTATACTCTAGAAGCACAAGCAGCTTGGAAGATTATCAAATCACAGTCAAATATTAAGCATTGAGTTAGTGGCAGAGCCAACTGCCCAGGATTCCTAATTCTTGTTCTTGTTTACCCTACTGAATGCTACTTGCTTTTCGATTAGTGGAGAACATGCCGTGGGAGACATTGCAATTGAAATACATTTTTGAACTGTAATAATTAGTCATCATAAATAGAAGGAAACAAAATCAGATCTGTTTCTTCTCACATCTGCCATGGTGATCAAGCATAACTCTCTAAATGTAATCAGAGGTAGGAATAAAATGTCAAAGCCATGTACTTTAAAGAATTTAATCATCATCCCAATGCAGCAGCAATGTTTTTCTTCCTTAAAGGCATGGAGACACCAGCTTGGTAATTCTCACTTTAAGACCTTGATGCCTAAGAGTGAACCGTATTCTATGTGGGGAAATCAAGGCTTGAATGAATGAATGAATGAGCCATTAAATCCTATCAGTCAAGCAATGAACCAATGAAATGACTAAGGCTCAAAAAGAAGAAAATCACTTTCTCTGAGTCACATATTTAACCACAGAGTGGGTACTGGAGTCCAAATCACCTGCCTTTTTATCCTGAGCACTTTCCATGTGCTGCTAGGTGGTTTAGTGCTTGCTTTTGACTACATCTTCCTTAGAAAAAACTAAAGAAATGTGATTTTTAAAAAAAATTTTTAATTTTTTTTTAAAGAAATGTGATTAGTCCTATTTGGAATTCACAAATGCCACCCAACTGTTCATAGTTTGAGGTAGGAAATCCTGAAGACTTCTAGCTCTTTCCCTGTTTCTCTGTTATGCTACATGTCACAGGCAAATAGAACATGGATCGTGACCTGACTGGCCAGAGGAAGATAAATCTTGGAGTCAGAGGCTTCTTAGTGCTTCAACTTATGAACTGTAGCCATCTAGGGAATGTGGAGCCTCAGGAGATGGGGCAGACACGTGAGGTATTAAGATAGCTTGGGCTTGGGGCTTCATGAGTCACTCTGATGAATGAAGTAACACTTGTACCTGACTGGAACTATGTAACATTCCAATGTAAGGCAAAAATACCAATTCTTGTGGTTTGAGCAATCATTGTAAAGATGCAAACATGAACCGCTACCCTATCATCATATATGTATATATTTTTTCAAGTGTCTTTCCTTTAGGGTCCAGTCCATCTAGCAGTCCCCTGGGAAGTCTAAGTCAAGTGTCTCAACAGGCCTCCCCCCTTGGAGTAAACACTATGGCTTCTCCTTTGCATTAGCATGCGAGGTGGTCTATTTTTCTCAATATTGCACTCTTAAGCCTAATAAGGTGGGTAGGTATGTAGTGAACATTTGCTTTACAACAAAGGAGGTGATATAAATTTTCTGTGTTAGTGTGGTGGATAATCTTGATCACAACTTGATTGGTGTAGGAGATATCTAATGTATTAGTAAAACACACCTGTGAATGTGTACAGGGGGTGGTCACAGAGCTATGACCTCACTTTGAGGACTCTATGTTGTAGATAAGCCCCTCCTCCATGTGCTCTTCCTTTGTCCTTGCTTCCAGGCTGCTGCGAGTTAAGCAGCTTTCTCTGCAATATCTTTCTGCTTTGGAGCCAGCCAACTGTGAACAAAAACATCTGAAACCATGGGTTACATTGAATTTTTTTGTCTTCCTTTATATTGTGAGTGTCAAGCATTTTGTCCAGCAGTGGGAAAGCTAACCATTGCACATAGACTTTGAACCTCTGAAATTTTCCAGCGGTCATAAGCAGAGGGAACTCTGCCCATCAACATCTTTGCTATCTTAGATGGACCCTACTGTCACACTACACCATGTAATCTCTGAAGATTTGTCAGCTTCCAGGGACAGTCATAATTCTCCTAGGTCCTAGCCTCAGAAAGCAGCAATTTGAGGGCTGGGAAGATAGCTCAGTAGAATAAGCACCTTCCTGGCAAGAACAAGGTCCTGAGTTCAATCCCTGGTACCACACACACACACACACACACACACGCAGTTTGGTGCATAGGGCTGAGTTGGGATAAGGCAAAATACATTTGAATAATTTGATCCAATAAAGTAGAGAAATTCAGACCAATATTTCTATAGCCATTCACTAAAAACTGGATAAAACTTCAGCAAACAATGGGAGATATAAAAGCCATCATTTGTTCACATTGATTTGATTCTTCTGACTCCATGAAGCAAGTAGGTTGCAGCCCAGAATAGTGGTGCATTTCTATTATCTAACCTACTATGGAGGCTGAGGGGAAGGAAGGATCATGAGTTCAAGGCCAGTTTGAGCAAATTAGTGAGGTCCTGCCTAAGAAGAAGAAGGAGAAGGAGGAGTGAAAAGAAAGAAAAAAGGGGACAAAGGAAGGAAGGTAATAAGGGAAAGAAAGAAGAAAGAAAAGAGGTTATAATAAATTTATTCCTCAGGGAAAGACCTAGTGCCGATAAAGGAAGAAAAGAATCATTTAGAAAGTCTACGTTGTAGTCTTTTCCCCACACACTGTCCCCTGAGGTGTGAAGAGCCGAGAGTAAATAAATTTTTGTAAAGCTTTTCCATTCTTCAATGCTACATTTAGAAAAAGTCCTCTACTGATGGTTCACCAAATTAAGTTTCACCTCTGTTCAAAAGTTGTCACCACCTGGCTCGGCTTGAGTCCACATCCTTCAGAGGCTGGTTTATGTCACACACTGGTACTGTGGTTTTGGGTAGAGACCAATACACAATTACAGAAGAGGACAGATCAAAGATTAAAACTGCCCTATGCGTTAGTTCTTGTTGCTAAAGAGTGGCGGACTATGTTATAGTTAGCTTTCCAGTACTATAATAAATACCTCAGGCAGGTTACTTGTTGTTATGGTTTGTCTCTAGTTGTTCCCCTAAAGCCTCATGCAGTCTTGGGGTGGACTTCTAGACTTGGTGACTAACTCATGATCCACTGGGATTATGGATGTGAGTGCTATTGGGATTATGGGTGTGAGTACTACACCCAGCCTGGGTCAGACAGCCTGAATGCACCTTAAGGGAGACGGACTCACTCTCTGTTGCCTTTGTTGCTGCTACTCTCCCTTTTGCTCTCTGCTTTTTGCTGCCACCATGAATGGATGCTCTTTGCCCTGTGACACTCTGCCTTGGAGCCAGGCCAATATAGACTGAAACCTCTAGTGACTGTGAGCTAAGTAAACCTATCCTGCCCTCATTTTGAGTGTCAGGTATTTGTCCCAGCGACAAGAGTAACTGAGACACTTGTGATGCAATGAGGCTTCTTTAATTCATAGTTTTGAAAGCTCACAGTTTAAGATAGCGCATGCAACGACATTGGTTTGGCCTCTGGTGAGGACCGCAGATGTCATGGAGGGAGCACAGAAGGAGAGGGAGGGAGACATAGCGAGAGAGAACAGACCAGGCTTGTTCCTTTTATAAAGACTCCCTTGCAAGAACTACCAAGGTTTCCTGTGCTACTGGGTTTTGGGGTGCTAGAATCCCATTCTAGGGGTGGCTTCTAGATTCTGTCCTGAGCAATAATTGGTCAAGGTGGGTGCAAATGGCAGCAAAGTTGTACATTTATTAAGTGTAGAAAAAGAATAGACTCTGCAGGGTGAATGGACCTCTGCAGAAAACACAGTGACATAGGTAGACTGTCCTTTCTTATATCTCCTGCTCTTCAGGGCGATGTCAGGTCTGAGCCATCCTATCCACATGCAAGGCCTTGGGAACTGTTACTTGCCCATGTGTTGAAGGTTTGGTCTTTGGGATGGCTGTGTTGAGTGGAAGATCCCTGGACCAGTGGGGGCCCTGCCCTCAGAAGGGCTTAAGGCAGCCCTCCAGGTGAGGCAGGAGAGTAGAGTGTGGCAAACTGGATGAGGAAGTAGGTTTGGCCCATTAATTACAGAATCCCAGGACGTGGACAAGACCACTGTGTAAGAACAAGGAGTCCACTGAGGTGGCATAGGAAGAGCTGTTGGAGGAGAGTTAAGAGGCACCTGAAGAGGTTGAATAGGAGCTGCCAGGTGAACAGAGACGAGGCTCCTGCGACGGAGGAACCCCGGCAAAGGCAAATAAGCATAGAGCCAATGAGAAGTTTTTGCCTCCCCTCCCCTCCTCTCCCCTCCCCTCTCCTCTCCTCTCCTCTTTCTTTTTTTGCAGTGCCAGAGATTGATCTCAGGACCCTGCGCTTGGATGGGGTTGTAGCTTGTGCTGAGGGCCTGGGTTCAATACCCAGTACTGAATATAGTAAGTACATAAATAAGCTGTAGTTGGAGGATGACCACAGTTTCAGCTGGCTGGAGGGTGGGAACCTTGGATGGCCTGGCAGAAGTGAATGTGAAGGGTCAAGTCGCTGTCAAGTCATGAAGGGCCCTTCAAGCAATATTGACTCTGGCATAATGGGTTATGCTCTGGGGAGAGGCCACGTCAGACTGGTCTCTATCATCCATCTCTAAGACTTTTTTCGCCTTACTGTGGATTGAGGAGCCTCTGTATGTATTTGCTCTGGGCCAGTTTAGAGATCATGAATTTCCTATAATGAAGTGTTGAAACTGAGATCAGATGGTCACTCACACCAAGAAACACCCAGAAGCCAGGTTGCCTGGGCTCAGGGCAAAATCTCAGGCTACCCAAGTACTAAGTCTTGAGTAAGTCACTCAATGTTCTCCTGGCTTTTGTTTCCTGACTCAGGAAATAAGTAGACAGATGATGCCAATCTCCAGAGGTGTGTGAGGATTGAGTGAAGGAGGGCTTGTAGCCTGGCCTTCAAATCTTCCTGATGTCACTGGATCAATGAAATTACTGCTCCCGGTTTTCTATGAACCACCATTCACAGAACCACCTCTCCTAGAGCTCCTTTGTTTTCTAGAGTAGTAAACCAGTATCCCTTCCAGCACTGTGCCTGTGAATTCACACACTTTACCTATCAGTTCAATACCCCAGTGCATGGCAAGCGCTACCAGTACGCTGAGGAAAGCCAGTGTGTAGAAGAATGCAGAACAGCCCAAGAGGCCGAGGCGTTTGGTCTGGGTTACCACTGCCAACTGCACTGTGTGGCTCACTCAGCATGCAGTTTATGATTTGTCACTTCCACTTTCGAGGAGTGCATCCCCAGTTGAAACCTACCTTCTGCAATGCTCACACTAACGCCATGCCTACCTGAGCAACTCACAGATCTCTTGAGAGAATCCCGAGGATGGTTTCCAGCACACCATGACAACAGTTGTGACACAATTAGCGGCATTTCTGGGCCCAGTAGAGCTCCCTTATAACGTGTATGAAGGAGGAAATGAATGATTCCAATTATACCTTATTAAATTTTATGAATCCTCATTAGAACCTTATTATTCTTTATAAGTGGGTTACTGAAAAAGAAAGAAGAAGAAATTCTGGTCAAGGCCGTTATATTTGACAAATATCTAGTGAATTTGTTCTCAGCATGAATGATACTGGGATATTTTCATGTTAAATATTAGCGCTTAGGATGTGGGTCTGCTGAAATGTTTAAAGTGGATGAAACTGAGTCATGATAGGATCTGTTCTTTCCAAAATCTCTGGGCAAGATCCCTTTCAGAGTGCATATTTCCCAGTTTAAGCCATGTTACTTGTGAAGAGGACTAGATTTCAGTATTAAGTGGCATGGGTGGATGCTCTGCTCCTATCTCTGTTGCTGTATGCTTATTTCTGTATGTTGATGAGAAAGTGGAGAACAAAGAAGTAATTCGAATCCAGAAATGTCTGGGTTCGAAAACTATATAGGAGGTGCTTTTTTTTTTTCCAATACAGAAATTCATTTTATTTTGTCTTTACAAAACTATTGGAGTTGGTTAAGAAAAAAAGTCTTGCACTATTTTTAACCAAATCTAATGCTAGGTTACAATTGTGTTACTTTTTTTTTTTTTTTTTTTCCTACTATACAGTCTCAGACAGAGTTACCACTATTGTATTTTTGCCCTACAGTTGCTTTGGGTTTTTATGTTTATTTTCTTAATTCTTGATCAAAAGAGATCTACCCTCAACAGGCCTGACTGGGGGGCGGGGGGCGGGGGGGAGTCCTGCTGGTGGTCAGGGAAGAGCGTGGGCTTGTTCGGTGAGCTGACCTGGGCTGGAGCTCTCACGCTCCCTCGGTATTACCGTTTGTGCCTGGATTGCCCCCCAAAGCCTCATGCCACCATGGCCGACTTCTAGGGCTTATTACTGATTCCTGGACCAATGCTGGGTGTGGGCGTGAGTGCTACACCCACCCTAGGATGGAGGGGCTGCAATCAACATAGGGGAGAATCTTTTCTCTTCCCGCTCTTGTTATTTTGCCGTTTTCCACTGCTATGCGCTGTGGCCCATGCCATCCCCCCACCCCCTGGAGCCAGCTGATTATGGACTGAAACCTCCACAAACTGTGAGCTAAGTAAACCTTTCCTTCCTTAATTTTGGGCATCGGGTACTTTGTCTCACCATCCAGAGAAAAGTAAATAAAACACTGTTCTTTTGTTGCGCTTCAAGTTTTTGCTTTGAATGTAAAAGGACTTCTACAACGACTCCAATCCAGTTCCTGGAAGATGGAATACAAGGATGAAAAGCTGCTTTTTTGGTGTGGCAAAGGGAAGATTATTCTGCTGGATAGAAGCACAGGAAAGGGAGTCCCTGACACCCCTCCGCAGCATGCGTGGTGGTTCTCACTCCTGCTCATGTTCACAATGTCAGAAGAGAAACAGACTCAAACTTTCCAAGAATGGACTTGTCTTTATTCAAACCAGTTCACCCAGTTCGCAGACTTTTTTTTTTTTAATTACAAAAACACAGAGCAAGCTTTCTGGGCACCTGGGGAATGAACGTTGAACTCCAGGGGGTCACTGACACATAGAGTGACCCTGTACAGCTGTCAGTGCCTCTCAGCACTCACTGTCCACCACAGCCTTCCAGGAGCTGGCAGTGGGGCCCACGGAAGGATGGAATCAGGGTGGTCCGCGTGGTCAGCTGACCCCCAGCTGGTTTCTGGCTCGGGCAGGGACGCAGGACCCTGTCCTGCTCTGGCTTTCTGGAGCATGTGCCTTGGTCCGAGACTCTTCTCTCTGCACCTCGGCGTCTCCACGTGTGAGAGGTGGACGGGCAGACCTCGGCGGCGTGCGCCAGTTCTAACCTCCAGCAAGTTCGGAGCCTTGCAGTAGACCTGGGGCGGGGCTCGCAGGAGGCTGGCGCGCAGCAGGGGTTCCGAGGCCGGCCGGCTTCCGCCCCGCCCAGCCTTCTAATTTGGCGCCTTCCTCGGTTCTCCCGCAGCCCCTCGAATCGGCCGCTTCCTCTCCGTCCCCTTCCTTTTCCTCCTGGGTTAGCAGAGCCCTACACCTCCCCTTTCGCCTCCCTTCCCCGCTCGCTGGCCGGCCCGGCGCGTCCGTCCCCACCGCGGCCCAGCAGCCGCCCCCGGCGCCCCCTCCCCGCCCCCGCCCCGGAGCCGCGGCGCCCCGCGGGCACACGCCTTCCCATACCTTACATGGACAAATGCGTGCAAGCAAAGTCAGGAATTCAGGCCCCTGACGTCAGCCTCCAGCGCTCAGGGCACCGCACGGGAGACCAGGGAGGGGGTGGGGAGGAAGGAGGGGAAGGCACCAACCAGCGGCCGCTCCAGCCCTACCGAAGTTTCACTTTTTGTCTGTGGGTTCGCTCCCGGGCCCCACAAGAGCTTTCCCGGGATAAGTAGCTTTAGCGAGCGGGCAGACCCAGGCACTGCAAGGTAAGGGCTGGCTGCTCCGCCGGGCCGGGGCCGGGGCCGGGCCCGGGACGCAGGGGGCGGGCGGGGTGCTCCGCGGGCCGGGCCTGTCGGGTCGGGGACAATGCGAGGGGGAGTGCCCGGGCACCTCCTCCGCCCTGCCTCCGCCTCCCGCCGCCGCCGCAGCCGCCGCTGCCCCGTCCGTCCGCCTCCACACCGAGGTATTGTTGCAAATCCTCCTTCCTCCCCCCACCTCCGCCCGCTAGCGCCTCGGGAACCCCGGTCCTACCCGGGCGGGCGCGAGCGTCTCTGGGGCGGCAGGAGCGCGGGGTGCCGAACGCCCTGCCTGGGCGCCGGGCCCGCGGGGCGGAAGTACCGGCCGCAGCCCAATCACGGGGTGCACGCCATGGGGGAGGGGCCGGGGTTCCCGGGGAAAGCATTCACCTCTGGGGCCCGGGCGGGTTGGAGACTTTCCCTGAGCCCCCGACCCGGGTTTTCTGGGTGTCCAGGGGGCGGGGCCACGCCTAGCCTCTAGGAGCTTTCGCGGAATCTCAGTTGTCACCCGGTGGATAGGGCCTAGAGACGGTCATTCATGTCCTCCCATTCTATTGCCAGGGCAACTGAGGCTCAGAGAGAAGGACGGTCTTCCCGAAATCATTCAAAGGAGGCCCGGCCTCAGTGACACTAGATGGGCTAGGACTCCTAGTTCCCTGACCTAGCATTTGTCAGGTCCCCACCGTGTGACAGGCATTGTGATCCATATGATGGGGCCCAGACCCTTCCTTGAGAGCGCTCAGAGGAGCGAGGTAGGAGGTACTAGTGCTTGGGTGGGGGAGGAATGCACTGATAAAGTTTTACACAGGCGGTTCTGGGGAAAAAATTTGAAATTTTGGTCCCTGGAGAGGGACCAGAAATGACTCTTGCACAGGGCTGTGCTTGGTCAGGGCTTTGGAAGGATGGGCGTTTCCTGAAGCCAGCTAATGGTGTGGAGGGTCACCTTCACTGCAGACCCAGCTAAAAGATGGGTGGGGAGTGAAGATGAAACTTAAATGGTGCTGTGTTGGGCCTGGGGTTTAGGGTCACGCTATAACATGCGGTGAGCTAATCAGTGGATTTGTGCCTAGGTACTTGGGCAGGGCATGTCTGTGGGACCCTAGAGTCCTAAGGAACTGAGAAATCTCTCTAGCTTCCTTTTCTTCAGGACCCCTA
>NDGM011178855.1:0-30961 GCA_002564305.1 Octomys mimax | reverse complement strand
GTGGTTCAATCCCCACAACTCAAGCCAGCCAAACCTGCCCTGAAGGCATTCGGAGCAAAAAAACAAAAAAGAAAGTAGTTACAGGAAATTATCTGTGCTCACAGCTGGAGATGCTCTGTGATGCTAGCAAGTAAATCTTACTAATGGACAAAGGGAGCCAGTAAATTCTATGTGTCACTGTGTGAAATTTGCTTGGGTGGTTGATTCTGGTTCATATGTTAGTTTCATCAGGGTCTTAGAGCTGTAGGATGTTCTTAATGACAAAGTCTGTGTCTATATTTCAAGCATCACCCTGCCTTCCCAGTTCTTTTCCAGAATGGTTGAGCTTGTCTCACTTAGATTCTAGGGTTCCCCTGGTAATTGGTACTAAAATTGCAAGGCTTGTTTCCTCTTTTAATAAAACCTGTTCTTTTTTCCAATTCTCAGCAGATATCTGGAGTGATCAGTCGTTTCACACAGATCCGGATCTTCCACCGGGCTGGAAAAGAATCAGCGACATCGCTGGCACCTATTACTGGCACATCCCGACAGGAACTACTCAGTGGGAACGGCCTGTGTCCATCCCGGCAGATCTTCAGGGTTCTAGGAAAGGGTCTCTTAGTTCTGTAACGCCATCTCCCACCCCAGAGAATGAGGTAAAATGGAATGTCTTCTTACCAGCTTACTAGAGTAGATGTAACTTGTGATTTCTCTTCAGACTAGTTGCTTCTGTCCCAACAGGTCATTGAGGTAAGCTTTTAAATTATCATGCATGTTGCATTTGAAGTCTGAGCAATGCTTCCTCTTGGTAAATAATGTTAATATCCATTTTTCAGGGGGCGTTTTCATTTTTAATGGGTTTTGGTCTCTTGAAGCACTGTTCTAGGTTTAGAAAGCAAGAGGGACTGATTAACTTGAACTGCTTAAGATTCCCTAGGGTTCCTAGTGGCAGTAATTTACTCTACAGGTATCATTTCATGGTGCTAGCTCAATAAAATATTTACATGTAGAAGAATGTCTCTTGGCCAGGCATGTTATAATTACCATGTATCTTGTTCACCCTGGGTTTGTTTTCTAGCATAGAGAAGCATCTGTAGGAATAACCCTTGAGAGCCCTTGAATGCTTAATTTCTATTTTTAAAAGGACCTGTTTATTTAGCAGAAGTGACATTATTTTAGAAGTAATTAGCAGCATAAATTTGTGTTTTCCCTGCGGAAGAAATCTGGATGTTTAAGCAAAGAATTGAGGCAATAAAACATTCCATTGTGGTATATATTAGTATGAAGATTTGTGCAGTGAACCTTCAGAAATCCTGCTAACAGGACATTCAAGAGAATTATAGTTGGGAAAATCACAGTTAAGTGTTTATTTTTATTTGTTTGTTTGTTTTTTGGAGAAAAGTAGCTTCTCTATTACTCAGGCATTTCTGCGTTTTTCTGATGATGATTTTTTGTGCTTTAGAAGTTCCCATTTTCCTTCACTCTGAGGGCACGGAGTGCATTTGAGCTGCACCTCTTCGCCTACAGGGCTTCTATGTTTGCAACTATTATCACCCTTCCTAGCTTTTAAAGTAGCCAATGTCTTGTTCTGTTTAATTACTTCCCTACTTTCTCTTCTTGGGAAGCAGTAGGGCCCACCGTCACCTCCCAGTATTGCTGTTCCAGATCCCCCCATCAGCTGTGGCCTGAGCTCTTCATCTTCCGAGCGATAGGTCAGGGAGCCTAACTCTCACAGGCAGACCAGGACCTTGGGTGGTCTGTACTTTGCGCTGATCGCCAAGCGTATGCTTCAGTACTGCTGCACTGTACATAGGATTTCGTTGCTTATTAGTGGGCGATTTTGATAATGTTTTTATCAAAGCACAGTCTTCCTACTCTCTTGGCAGTTCCCACTGAGTGATTGATTCCTCTTGTGCTACATGTGTTGGGAGGTGAAGGTAAACCAGCAGAGCCCCAGTCCTTGCAGAGCTTGGCATGAGTGGGAATCTCATGCTGTCACAAGATGTACCTTGGCTTCTGCTGGTACCAGAGAGGTCACCAAAGGAGGGCAGTGTCCAGGAGCAGCCCCTGTTTCCACTCCAGGCAGATTTGTTCTTCTTACCTGGTCACTATTTTTCTCAATATCTCTGTGAGGGTCTTTCTTCATCTAGAACTTTCGTTACCTTATCCTGGTCCTTTAATTACGTTCACTGAGTACCCTGCAGTCGGAGAGTACCAGAGTAGGAAAGGCTCATCTGGTACCAGCTTCCGTATGTTACAGATAGGGAAACTGAGACATGCAAAGGCCAGTGACCAGAAGTAGCACTGCCTGTGGATTCATTGGTCATGAACCATACACTAAAGTTCTCACTGAGCTTCCCTGGCCTTGAGGTTTTTGGCCTACTCTATCTCCCTTTGCTCCTGGGTTAAAGACTAGACTGACTCCTGTCCCAGGAGTCCTGAAACAACACTGAATTCAGGCCTGCTGATCCAAGCTTCTACCCCAAGCTTTATAAAATACATCAGGAAGCCTGGAGACTCTTCAGTCTCATCCTCTCCCCCTGAGGGAGGGCTATGCAATATGGAAAACCTTCTAGAAAATAACTTCTCTTAATAGCAGTGTCTCCAGTGCAAATGATAGCTGAAGAGAGATGATTATTTAACACCATTTCTTTGATCTCTAAATAGAATCTATTTCAACTAATTTTGAAACATGAGAAAAAGCAAAATGTTAAGGATGAGAAGAAACATGTAATGTGTTAGAAATGCATATTTTATTCAGCTTTTTCCTGAACTGGCTTCAAAAGAAAGAAAATCAAGTAAATAATTGCCAAATCTGTTGACTTCACATAACTTTAAAACTGAAGGCTTCCTTACAGTTTGAAAATTTTACATTTCACATTCCAAAGTTCACTTGGAAAGTGTAAAGCGCAGTGGGTAATGTTTCCCCTGCACATGCCAGCAGTCTTTTTAAAAGTTTATTATCTGCCCAGGAAGCATTTGCTGCTGAAATTTGGCACACAGTAACTTCCCCTCCCCAAACGTTTATTTGTTCCAAATTACTTGGATATTGAATTTTAGAGTAAAGAGAGAACCACACAAGATATTTTCATGAATAACTATTGGCTTGTGGTGAAATTCTACAGTCTTTTCAAGGGAAGATATTTTGAGGTTCTTCAAGAAGAAGTTACAGAGAAAATTGTGTCTGAAGCTAGGACAGATAAACTGATTCTCAGAACTGGGGCATTCTCCTGGTGGTCAGTGACTCCGGTCCTGTTGAAATGCTCATGGCCTCTGTTCCCTGAGCAGTACCTCCCCAGGAAAGGCAGACCGTAATTGCCTTAGAACCTGTGTGCGTCCACGTTTCCTTACACATCAGACACCGACCGTGGCAAAGGTCATTCACTGAACTTCTGGACCCACTCGCATGATCGTGCATTTCAGAGGTGGAGAGAGACTCTTGGAGAAAGGCCTAGGAAGCTCTGTTTCCCAGCCTGTGAGCTGGGCATGGAGGCCAGCAGGATTTCTGGGCTCATAAGACATCTGATTCTTTGGTCCATCTCAGGGGCGCTGGGAGAAGGGCCATGGCGTATGCCTTTAGGTGAACATTTCAGGAGGTTTTATGCAGAGTAGGACAGCATGATCCTCCAGAGAATCAAGTCTCTCCTTATTTTTATTTATGTATCACTTCATTGAATTCTTTGGGCTTGACTCAGCGTCTCCCAAAAACTACTGCTTTCGCCCCAGTGCTGCACTGCATTCCGTCTCCTCCTCTCACAGCATCCATGCTTTGGGCATGGCAGTCTCCCTCCAGAAGGCTCCTTGGAGGTTGGGCCTGGGTTGCTGGGCTGCGTCCCCAGCCCTAGCATGGTTCCTGGTATGTGCAGAGTGACAGAGAAGCCAGTCTCGTAACTGAGGGACGGCTAGGGGATATGCTGACACTGCAGAGCCAGCACTGGAGTCCCAGCTCTGCTGTTCACGAGGACTAATTTAAATGCATAAGCCTTTGTCTATTTATCATTCTTGTTTTCTTAAAAAATAAATTCTTTGTGTGTGTGTGTGTGTGTGTGTGTGTGTGTGTGATAAACCCTCATGCTGTGCAGTGTCCCCATTTTCTTCTGGGGATACTTTCTGACATCTCTTAGTGTCTACCTAAAGTCCTAAGTAGTACCAAAGCAGCTGCGTAGTGCGCTAGCACAACAGGGGATCGCCAGGCATGCCTGTAAGTTACTAACAGGCAGGGATGGTACACAGTGTCCATTGCTGACAGCGGATTCGTTCATTCCCTAGAAGATGGTAAAGGATGCCTTGAGATTTCACCGTGCTACTTATAATGAAGCACAATTTAAAACTTATGAATTGTTTATTTCTGTTAGTTCTCATTTAATATTGTTGGATTATGGTTGAGTTCAGGTAACTGAAATTATAGAAAGCAAAAGCATGAATAATGGAGATTACTCTTCTAATAATACTGCATCTACCAAAAAACAGACAGCATTTTAGAAAAAAGGAAAATATACACATGTAACTACAGAAAGCACTCCTTTGTCTGCCTGCTTATTCTGGAGACTTCCATACTCCTGGTTTTATACCATTTCCATGTCCAGGCTCATGTTGCGATGAAACGGGATGGAAAAGAATAAGTCAAGCACTTCTTAAGCTCAGACTCCTCTCCTGCACGGAGAGAAAGAGCATATGATGAGGACACTGACCTTATCTGGGAGCTAGTTCATGTGCCAAGAACTTCTACTGTCACCTCTCTGTGTCCTTACTCGGAGGGGAGGGCTTCTTGGCCCTGTTCATCTATGAGGGAACCAAGGCCACACAGCAGAGTTAGTGGGATCAGGACCCTGGCTTTACCTTGGGCTGTGCTGGCTTTAGAGCTCCAGTAGTATACACACAGAGATGACGTGGTGACGGCCTCTGCCCAGGCCACTGCAGAATATTCCAGGGCTTTCCTCTTTCTACTTCTCAGGTTTTGCCCTTCCCCCTGCTTCTGGTTTGCATTTTTATACCATGTCACAGAGGCATTCTTAGCATCCTGAGAACATTTGTTTTGTGCTCCAAGAACAGACCACAACAGACACCAGATGAACAGAAATCTGTGGGCACGCAGTTTTCAAGGCTGGGAAGTCTAAACTCAGGGGACCCCATTGGCAGAGGCCTTCCTGGTGCATCATCATGTAAGCTGAGAGAGAAGAGAATGCATTTACAGCTTCAGCCCTTTGTTAATTGGTGTTAATCTGTGTGCTGGGGCAGAAGCCCCATGATCTAGTCGCCTCTCTCCCATAGGCCCCATCTCCCTACACTACTATGCAAGGGTTGTTTCTGAAAACACCTTCTGGAGGATCCATTCATACCATCTCATACCCTAAAGAAAGTTCCTCATGGAGACACTGCAATAACACTTGATTAGTGTTGTCAAAGGACGGACTCTGGTCTTAGCCTTTTCAGATAAGATAATGCATCAGTGTTATATGATTTGTGGAACACTTTCCAAAAACCCGGAGGAGAAATGAGGAAGAATCAGTCTTCACACACTGAGATGAAGGCTTACTGCTGTGGGTCCACCTTAGCCGGGCCTTTGTGTGGTGCATGTTTCAGGCATTAGGGCTACCCACCCTCCACGTCTGGTACGCTGCCTAACAGGTGCCGGGGCTGCTGGGCTTGAGCATAGGATGCTGCAACCTCAGCGAGTCAGGACAAGCACAAAGAGACTGTGTCCCCAGGGATAGCTCTGGTACCAGAGCATGGCTTGGCTATAAGGGGCTGTCCCTTTATCTCTTGGAAGGCCTCCCATTGGGAGGTCATTACCCAGGAAAGATAGTCTCTGTCCTTTGCCAGCCAGCTTCCTGGCTGTTGCCTTCTTATCTGAAGCATATTGCTCAGCCCATCTTTCCTGATTTCATTGCTTTCTCTTCATCATTTCCTTTATTGCCCCCACCCTACTACTAAGACTGTAGGTTAGGATGCTGTACACTTCGGTAGAACCAAAAAGAAGCTCTTGTGGATTAAAAACAAATTATTAGCTAAATGTAAAAATTACACTCTCTTGAAAACACTTAGATGATGGTCTGTGTAGCTTTAAAATTTAAGACACTTTTTGTCCTTTATTGACTACAAAAAAGAAAAAATTATGGCTACTTATAGTGGGGAGAAAATTTTTCATCTGTGATATAAATAAGCATTCTTAAATACAGGAGGGGAAACAAGGTCTGGAGCCCAATCATAATATACATAATGCCAATTTTCATTTTTTGTTACTTGAGTTTTATGGTAAAACATCTCCCTAGGAGTGCCCGTGTTATTGTAAGGTTTTGCAAAATCTCTGGCAGGACCATTGTTTATTTAAATCTGTAGAAGGTGATTGTTGGAAGTTGGCCAACCAACTCGAGCTCTGTAATATAGAGCTGGCTTTATATAGTCCTAAAACTGGTCAGCTTTCACTGTACAGAGACTCCAGTGTATACAGGTAAAAAAAATCACACATGCTCAGAGACCTATTTTCATTAAGTGCTGAAGCTTTTCTGGACTCTGGTGTTAGAAAACAGTCCTTTCAAAGAAAAAAAAAAATGAGAGGAAATAAAGGAAACAAGGAGAAGAGGGTTTGGAGAGAAGGGATGGAATGGAAAAGAAAAAGAGGGACTACGATACATCTTGAACAGGCAGATTCCCTATGATGAATGTAATTATTATGTCTACCTAAACTGTGCCAATAAACTTAAATTTTAAAAAAAGAAAGAAACATTTCTTTCCTCCTCTCCATTCCTAACACAGAGCCCCTCTTGAAGGACTCCTGGCTCCGCTTTTCTTTTTCAGGCCCCCTCCCTCTAATGTGTCTTTGAATTCTTCTTCATAGACACAGCTCTCTCAAGTGTCCCAAATTCATGGTCTCACAGCCTTTGTCAGAGTTCAGCTTAAGTAAACATATGGCTCACCTGCAAAGCAAGGGTGACAATTTGAGCCACCCTCATTTATTTTCTGCTTTAAAAAAGACATTCTACCTTGGTCATATATTTTGGACTTGATATTTTAGGTATGTATAATGAGTCCTTATTAGGACCACGACAGTGGTGACTATCAACCTTTTTTCTTTGGTCTCCAGGGCATCTGTGGACACAATGGGCATCTTTTTGCCAGAATAGCATGCATACCCAAGATCCCACTCCCGTGTCATGGGCTCGCAGGCCCTCTGAGCCTGCACACTAAGCTGTCCTCCCATATACAGGCTAGACACTGTTTGCAGGAGAGAAGAAGGGCTTGGGTGGCATTCCTGCCCTTTTATTCATTAAAAGAGATTGTTTTGAACAATAATTGTAGTGGCCTGAGTTCTTTTGTATTTTGAGCACTGCAGTTCAGGCGCCCCTAGAGCAGAGCCCGCCCCACCTGTGTGGCTGTGGCAAGGGGCTCATTCGCTCTGCTTTTGCCTCAAGCCTTGCAGAATTCAGCAGCTATAACTTTTCACAAATGGGACCTTGGAACTTCAGTTCATCTGCTCTTAGCACCTTAAAAATTATATAAATGTGAATAAAAGTTCTAGCTCAGCACTTCTCATTTTCAGAGAGCTTTGGTTGAAACAATTACTTAGTTAGAAGTTCCCTTTTTTGATTTATTACCAAAGAAAAGATACTTCCCTAAAAAGAAGTCAATAGACCATCCTTTTATTCATTTAATTTTGCAAATATTAAATGAAAATGTTATAATATACCTTTAGTATAACGGGAAAAACA
Organism: Octomys mimax; assembly: GCA_002564305.1. Classification (NCBI taxonomy): domain Eukaryota; kingdom Metazoa; phylum Chordata; class Mammalia; order Rodentia; family Octodontidae; genus Octomys; species Octomys mimax. The sequence goes on along the minus strand of NDGM011178855.1, from coordinate 23,273 downwards.
TCTTCTCTTTGTTTACTTCACCTGAAAGAATTCTTTAGATGCAAAGATCTATTGCAGGAGCTTTCCTACAAGCCAGAGCTCCATGTTTTGTTCTGTGATTATGTTTAGAAAATCATTTCTTTTCCCAGATATTAATCTCTGAAGAGAATTGTGTGACCAGTTAGTGGAGCTGCTTTTGAGCCAGAGAAATCCACCTTAGATTGCTTAGGACCACACTTTTGCTGGGTTAAATAAATGTCAGCAGTATGCCGATGTCAGTCTCTACTTCATACTAACCTTCTCTCCCTCTCGTCTTTTTTTTTTTTTTTTTTTTTAAGTAACAATAACTCGACCTTAGCCAGAATTTTGTGCCCTGTGCAGAGGCTACTCCCCTCTTTCCAAACAGCATGATGTCATCCCTGATTTCACCCCCACCTCCAGAAAATCCTGGTGTTTGATTAAAAGGGGGTGATGTTCCCGTGTAACTGAGTATGCTAGGGATTTAATGCTTGGAAGCATGTAGTTTGCTTTGAAGATCACATTTAACAAATCATTGTCTGCTTCTAATAATGTTGGGTTGTTTGTTTTGGTAAGTGATGGAAGTACCATCTCTCCTCCTGCCCCATCTTCAGGTGATAATCTAGTCTTAGAGAGTGTGAGCTAACAAGTTGCTGTTAGAGTTAATTTGTTCCCTAACTCATCCTGTGAATATCAATGCTAACAACAGTGTCTTGTGTTTTTTTTTTTCTTTTCCCCCTTTTTTTTCCTGTTAAATCAATGTGCTTTTTACCTATGTGAATAATTATATGTCTAGAAACAGCCATGGAGTGATTTTGCTGTTCTGAATGGGGGAAAGATTAATAGTGACATTTGGAAGGCAAGTATCTTGTCAGATTTTAGATTGTTTAATATTTTGTTCCTTTCTGCATGGCTGTGGCTGTCTATTTTTCTCCTTCGTGAATATCATGCATTCTGCAGGGATGGAGTGATGGGGCTTCTTGCTCAGGGTGTGCAGCTCACACTCATGCCGCCTTTTTTGATATCTCCCATTGTGAATGACCTGAAGCTGGTCGCCCAGGTCCCCTGTTGTTTTGTGAGAACAGGTGCTTGTGCACCAAGTCGGCCTCCAGCAGCCTTTGCATGCCTTTTTCTGCCTAAGCTCCCACACACTCTCCACTTTTGCTGGGGCTTTTTCTCCCCTTTGATATTTGAGGCAGTGGAAAGAGCCCCTTCTTCTTCTTGTACATTAACAAGGATCTGTTTTCCTGTAGGATTTGCATGCAGCTACAGTTAACCCAGATCCCAGTTTAAAAGAATTTGAAGGAGCAACACTACGCTATGCGTCTTTGAAACTCAGGTAGGATGCTGGAAATGTCCCCAAGTGTGTGGCTTTTGCTACTCATATTAACCATAGAACTCTAAGACTAGTTTTCTGTGTTTTGTTCTAGAAATGCCCCTCATGCTGATGATGATGATTCTTGTAGTATCAACAGTGACCCCGAAGCCAAGGTTTGTAAGAATCATGCTTTCAGCAATCAGGTTATTATATTTTTACATCAACATGACTTAGGATAATGGCCCAGTTTTTACAAACCATCAACCCAGAACCACATAATACGTAATTAGCCCATGATCCTCTCTCTTTCTTAATCTCCCAGACTTTAAGAAAATCCCTAAGCCAGGTTAGCTTTGAGGGTATTTCTGTAACTATCACGACAGCCTGCTTCTCACTATGTCAGTTCTTTGCAAGTGTAATAAATTAACATTACTGCTCCAACAGGCGGGCTTTAGAATCTGTTAGACATAGCTGACTCTGCTTGGGGGAGCCTTGGAGAGCAGGCTGGATAGGCGCTGGACAGGCCAGAGTGAAACTCTACCCCTCCTCTGCTCCAGCAGCCTCAGCATGGTGAAATGGGTTTGCCATCGCTGTTGTAAGCACAGGTTGGAGGTGCTGTTTGAAGGTAAAAGGCGAAGGCTGGCATCTGTGTTCTACTTCTGGGCTTTTGGAAGCCATCATCAGCTTGTGACTGGTGCAGTTGTCCACTACCATGTGCTCAGATGAGTCTCTTATGTGAGGCTTAATGCTGCATAGAAACTGTGTTGAAATTTCTAATAATTTGACTTGCATTTGTGTTTTATAACTGGAGTCCAGTGGGATAATAGAGCATGTACCTGGGTCGGGAGCTCTGGCTTATGGGAAGTCTTGCTGTCTTCCTTCTACCTGGGTGGTTCCTGGCTGCCTGGCCCGTTGGCACCCTGCTGGGCCTCCCTGTCCCTACTGCCATCCAGTGACTTGTGCTTTCCACTGCCTCTGGGGCCTGGCCATGCACATGGCGCTGTTTGGGGACAGGTGTCCATCCTGTGGTATCTCAGGAGGGGGCTGGACTGGTAGCACTGCAGAATATCCAGTGGATACTCTTCCCAGTCTAGGAGCCTAGTGTGTCCCGACTAGAAGTCAGAGTACGCTGCTAGTCAGCTCTCAGTGGTTTTACATGGTCTTTCTTTAAAAATGTTATTTCTTACTCAGGAGGCTGAGGCAGGAGGAGTACAGGCTAGCCCGAGACACTTAGTGTGGCTCTTGCCTCAACATTTAAAAAAAAAAAAAAAAATGCTGAGGTGATAGCTTCGTGGTGCAGTGATTGTCTAGGCGCAGGAGCAGCGCGGTAAATGCATTTCGTCGTTGATGGCAGTGTGTGTGCAGGGTTGTGTATTATCCTGACCGCTTTAACTTTTTTTATTTCGAAATAATTGTAGATCCGTAGAAGAGTTAGAGAGGCATGTGACTTCCCATATGCCCTTAGCCTTGTTTTCCCTAATATTAACATCTTCATACTCATGGTGCAGTGAAACTAGGTTAACACACACACACACACACACGTGTCCTTTTTCTGTTCTCCAACCCAAGCTAGGGCCCTGTGTTGCCTGTAGTGAGCTCTTAAAAAATTATTCCACATATTCCTTTCCACAGTGCTCGGGTTAGCTGTTCTTAATTCCACTGTAACGTCCCACTTAATTAATAGTAACATAATCTGTTTAGGCTCCAGTAGCCATGGGGGGCAGTTTCCAGTACTGTATAGCAGAGCTACAACTTCATAAGATGTGACCTATTTTAAAATTACAGCTTTGGTAGAGGTTGCTAGAACTATTACTAGCTTTAGGTTTATCCAGGTTTATGGCTTACTGCAAAATTGCTTTCTAGAAAGCATGTAATCCCACCAGTGCTATCCTAGAATATGCCTCCTTGTCTGTATCCCAGCTCATGTTAGCCTTTGCCATTTGTGTTTGTCTTAGTTTTATTGCCCGGAGCTACTGTCCTCTAAAGCTAAACTTCTTCCCCTCCCTGGCCTCTCCCTCCTTCCTTCAAGGGGCCAGGGTGATAGCTCAGTAGAATAAGCACCTGCCTGGCAAGCGCAAGGGCCTGAGTTCAAGCCCCGGTTCTGCCAAAAAAAAAAAGTCAACCATTAAAAAAAAAGGCCAACCCAATAACACATTTTTGGGGCTAGGGTGATGGCTCAGTGGAAGAAGCGCTTCCCTAGCAAGCACAAAGGCCTGAGTTCAATCCCTGGTTCCGCAAAAAAAAGAGCCAACCCCAGCGCCCTCTGCATGCTGCGCAGTTGCTGTACCACTGAGCTACAACCCCAGCCCTACAGTTTAATCTTCTTGAAATTATCTTTGAAAGGACATTTCTTAAGAAACTTAGATTTCTTATGAGGGAAGTTTTAACAACCTTCCTCATCACTGGAACAAATATCTGACACCTACAGCCTAAGGGAGGAGAGGCTTGTTTTGCCTGCCAGTTTCAGAACTTTCAGACCTGGCATGCTTAGCTGAGTCCAGGACCAGAATGGCATGGTGGAGGGGTTTGGGGCAGGATGGCTGCTTGTGTCATGGTGGCCCAGAGGCAGAAAGTTCAAGGAGGAGGCTGGAGGAGACCTCCACCCGTGCCCTCAGGGACCCACCCGAGCAGCAGCTCCGATGCAGGGACCCGGATACAGTTGCTTCCACCAGCCCTGCCCTCGAGCTCGTGAGGCTTCAGGGGAGCGTCCAGATCCAAGCCACAGCACCATTTCTGTCCACTTTTTAACTGTTTCCTCTTAATACCTTTTAGTGCAGTCTTTGTCTTGAAATGACTTTAGATTTATAGAAACTTTTCAAAGATAGTATTGAGCTCCTGTATCCCCTTCACCCACTTTCTTGATGTTCCCTTGTTGTGCACTGAGCTTTTATAAGGACAGTAAAAGGACTTGAGGCTCAGCTGCAACCAGAATCACCGAACAAATTCTGTGACCAGAATCGTGGAAAGAGTTAAATTCATGACCGAAGCACCACTGTGTATAAATTTAAAGGTACAAAATGATTTCTCAATATTGCATCATTTATAATCAAATTGTAGTTGTTAGAACTAAGAAGTTAACATTGGTGAAAAATTAAAATTGGTACAAAACTACCAACTATACACCTTCTTCTGTCAGCCTTTCTTCTCCTGCCCCTTTCCTGCTCCAGGACCTAACACAGGATGCCTTTATTCCTTGTGCGTTTTTAAATTCACAATTATCTGCTATTGTAACCCTGAAAGTTTTTCTCTAAACAGTTCTTTTTCTATTTTGCATCAGTTTTCCAAAGGAAAAAAAATAGCTTAAATATTGCTGTATATTCAGCCCTCGTGTAGATCATTGTTTCTGGTGCCTCACTGTTAAGGAGGTAGCTCCTCTGTACCAGGTGTGGGTGGCCGGGTCGCTTGCACTGTGAAATTCCCATTATTTTACTATTGTTCCTTGGCTTCATCCCACTTTAATACTGTAGAACCTGGATTTAGCCCTTTTCCTACTGCATGTGGTATATTGTTGGCCAGATGCATGATTCACACTAAAGTAAAATCAAATTGTAGAAAAATTAATGTTTTGAAAAGCATACACTAGTTCTTGCCTCCTTTGTTAACTCTGTTCCAACTTCTGTAAAGGTGACATTCTGTCACCTGGTGGACAACATTGAAAATTACATTTTAGAGAAACTGGCTACACTGGATTTGTAATCTTAGAACTGGTAAAGCTGGATGTGGCGCTAAAAATGAAAAGCTAGGTTCTGGGGTTTCTCAGTTAGTGGGAGGGATGACATCAAAGGGGTGTTTCCTGAGGTTGTGACCACCATTATACTGTCTTTCTCTCAGTGTATACAGAATGATTTTCATGATGCTTGAAAGGAAGTGGTTCTTAGAACATTTTCTTTGAAATAGACAATAAAAGAGATGAGTAGGAAAGCTTCCACTGTCTCAGCTGCCTCGTTCCCTGGGCTTCAGCTTCCTCATCTGTGAAGTGCTTATGTCGTGTTAGAAGCCACTTCTGGTTCTGCGAAGTTGGGAGATTGCAGATGAAATATAGCCTCCTGACGTATAACATGCAGGAGCAGCTTAGCTCTGTCTGATCTACATGCAAGTCTGGAGGAGGAAAAAGATGGGGCCTTGAAACCAGGGCAGCCGAGAGACTGCCAGGCACACACTCCACAGCCACCCTGTGGTCAGGTGCCTTCCTACAGTTTTCTTGCAAACACAAAGCATCACAATTACCTCACATACTATAGGTAAGAAATTGATTTTGGTTTTTTCCTTTGGTACCAGGGATCAAACTCAGGATCTTGCGCTTGCCAGGCAGACACTTATGCTGCTGAGCTGTCTCCCCAGCAAGAAAGTGTTATTCAAAAAAAATTTTTTTTATTTATGTATTTGGTACAAGGTCTTGCTATGCAGCTCAGACTCGTAGTGATCCTCCTGTCTCAGCGCCCCCAGCGCTGGGATTATAGGCGTGCATCACCACACTGGTATCAGTGGCCGGCTCGGCACAGAGCCAGCAGGGCATACAGTATCAGAGATCGAGCCCGGGTCCTTGCACTTGCCAGGCAGGCACTTAGACCACTGAGCTATCTCCCTGGCCCAAAGAAACTGATATTTTAAAGAGATTAAATTATTTATTTTATCACACAGTATGATAAACCAGTAACTGGTAGAAGTGGAAACTGGTACTCAGAAGTCCCATGCATGTGCATCCCAAGCCCAAGGCAGTGCTGCACCCACCTTTCTGACCTATTGGGTCCTTTGGCTTCCATCTGGGGGTGAGTAGCAGAGTTGTTGGAAGTAGGAAGGGGCGCAGGGACTGGGGGGTCATTGTTTGAGGTCGAACCCCTTCAAGTCCTCCTCCTGACTCATGAGGTCCAATCCTTTGGATGCTTCTCAGTTCAGTCTGGGGAGGAACAAGTTTTGCATTTCTCCTAAGCTCTCTGGTCATGATAGTGCTGCAGGCCTACAGCACTGATTTTGAGTAACAACATTGTAAAGCTGGCTCTTTGCTGAAATAAGTCATCATCTTTACATGTCTTCTGCAGAGATTCGACACAGTCTTTCTCCACAGTATCTTCAGGTTCTTTCATGCCCATTGGCAACCAGTGCTCAGCTGCTTAGAGATTTCTCTTACCCAGGCCCTGCAGTTTATGAAAGCTTCCCTTGCTTTGTTAGTCGCTCAGATGGAGAAAGGGGAAGAGGTAGATACCAATCAGTTAGTGGTTTGACAGAGAAATTTTCCAAAACAAATGGTGGATGAACAGGAGATTCATGTATTCATTCATCTGGAAGCCTAATTTATCTGAGGCCTCCCTTGGTTCCTATTAACATAGATTTTCATGAAGTAATTATGTTAGCAGGGTACTGATGAAATTAGCACTAATAGATAAACAGGAAGTAGTATCTTTTTCTCATTCAGATTTATTTCTGGTCTGAATAGCAAATGCATAATCATTAATTAGCATTTATATAGAATTTAATAGCTGCACATAGTACTTGTAATTGATTTTTATGCATGTGGTTTAGGTTATTTTCCAGAAATTTTTATCCATGGGAGAAGTTTGGATTTGATTTACATTGCTGATTCATTAATTGAATCAAAAACATGTATTGAATGGTTAATACTGAAGGAGTACACATGCTTAATGTGTGGCATAATGGTTAAGAACATGGGCTCTGGACACAGACTGCCTGTGTTCAAAGTCAGGCTCTGCAGCTTATTAGCTGGGTGACACTGGGTAAGTTATGTGGCCTCGTTTCCTCAGTGTAGAATGAGGGTAACAATAGTCACATAACTATTGTGAACAGTGGCTAGATATATTATAGACGTAAGACACTGTATATGCCAGCTGCTTGGAACAATCCATAGTGCATAATAAGCAGTCTTTCGGCATCAGTCATTCTTAGCATTTCTACTACAGAGGGGAACAGTCATGGGCCCTGACTTCAAGGAACAGGCAACAGCCAGGCAGTGCCTGCACTGTGCTGAGCTGAGGGTTCAGCCATGTAGTTCCTCTCTAATCCACAGGGGGGCAGCTGAGCCTGGAAGAGCCACTTCCAAGATGGCTGCTGCTCAGGGCTCCTCTCAGATGGTGTGCCATCTGCCAGGGTCTCTCTTTGTGGCCTGGGCTCCTGGCATTGTTGCACTCTGGGTAGGAAGGAGCTTCTCATAATCCCATCAGTGAGAAAAGTCTCTTATAAAATGGCATTGCCTCAGTTCCACCGTGTTCTGCTGGTCAGAACAACACAACCCAAATCCAAGAGGTGAGGAAAGGGACACCAGCTTCTGATGGGACAGTGACATGATCACAGGCAGGGGCCTCATTGCATCACCTTTGGAGGCACAGCCCATGTTCAAGACATTCCCATGTGCCAGTCACTGAACATAATTCACCTTAGTAAAGGGCAGCATATGTCAACATGGTTCTCTCAAGAAACCAAGGCCTAATTAGGCATGGTGGTACTTGCTTGTAATCCCAGCTCTTTGGGAGGCTGAGACAGGAGGATCAAATCTGAACTCTGTCCAACTTAGTGACTTAGTAAGACCCTGTTTTAAAATTTAAAAAATAAAAATAAAATGGCTAGGGACGTCACTCAGTGTGACGGGCCTGTGTTTAATTCTTGTGCTGCCAAAGAAGGAAAACAAAGAGGGAAGAAAGAGAAAGGAACAAGCCAGGGCCCAGACGAACGCCGAGTGTACAGAGGCCTGGCTGAACACGGTTTGTCCTCTTCCACGTAGTTTTTGAGTTGGCATTCACACAGAGGAAATTAGGATCCTGTCCACTTCAGGAGGAGTGGAAGGGGAGACACACAATGACCCAGGCATGCATAGCTGGCTAAGGAAGAGGAGCCCTCACAGCCAAGCATCTGACCCAAACCAGCGAGATTTTCACCGAGTGGTGCTGACATTCACCACAATAGGCCTGAAGTCTCATTTTTGCCCCTCAGCCAAAACTGTTTTTTCTCTCTGTTTGCCAACACAGACACAAACACAGTGCTGTGTTCCTGGAAGAACTGTGGCTTCCTTTTCCTTGTACATGTCTGGTCACTAACATCCCCAAATGAGCAGTCGAGGAATTGGCAACCATGTGTGAGTCTTCGAGTTCTGAAGGGCACCGTTGAGCAGCTGCGCTGTACGCCAACTCTTGGCAGCTGGGCCTGGTGGCTGGCAGATGCCTGGAAGGGCTAATTAAGGAAAGGCAGGCCTCTTCCTGCAGGAACTCAGCAGGGAACAGGTGAGGTGGTGGGCAGCAGCCGGCAGCCGTGGCAGCCCTGGGTCCTGAACTGGCCTGGACAGCATCTGTGTGATCCTGGCAGAGAATTCTGGGCCCTGGACAGTCCCCAGAGTGGGCAGACTCTGACAGACATAACAGGTGTGGGTCCTCTAGGAAGGCCTGGGGTCCTGCACCTGGCTTTCCAAAGCTCCTTGCAAAACAGCCAACATATCCCAGTCCTTGTTCCCAGGCCAGTTACCTGAGAACTTAACACAAGACACTAGGGTTTTAGTAGTAATAAAATATTTCTTGTTTATTTGCAAAGAACAAAACTGATAAAGATAATAGTTCCTCTTACCGGACCATTTGGGTAATTTCTTCATCAAGCCATTTCTGCAGCCATCCCTTGCTCCCACTGCACTTCCCTCAATGTGTGAGGCCCTGTTGCTGAGCCTCAAAGGACGGGGCCTGAGCTCTGCTCCTGGCTCTGTGCTTAGGAGGAAATTGCTTTCGTAGCCAGGCTTCTGGGTTTTCATCTCTAAGCTGACCCCGAGAGTGACAGCTCTCAACATTCATCTGCAGAGAGTCATCTGGTCCTTTGGTATGTCTTTTTCAACAGTGATTAGAGCAAGGCGATCAGCCTAGAGAGAACACTGTGCAGTAATACAACAGAGAAAATGGTGCCATCATTTCAGAATGATGCTGACAGTGTGGCTGCAATTAAAGCAGATAACTTGGAACTGCACATGGCATTTCAGTAGCTTCCTATTGAAGGTGACTTGGAGACACTTCACTAAGCAGTTACTCATGAATAATTTCAGTTGGCTTTAAGAGATCGTTAGACAAAAGTTCACTTCATTAAAACCATGTCTTGCTGTTGGGCCAACACGGTCTTCCCTCAGATCTCTAGCCAAACATTGCTTCATTCGCCCTTTGCCGCTGGCATCGATCTGAAACATGTCACTTTGGATTCCGCCGTAGTCCAGGGTTCTCTCACAGACTGGCTACTCAGGCCCCCGTCTGCAGCCCCTTTCTCAGTGGTCAGTTCCAGGGGTGACTCATCAGGAGAGCTGGGAACTGTGCTGTGTGAGTGGCCCATGGAACCAGGGGCCAAGAACCTCTGGTTTCAGCGCCTTTTCTTTTCCTGAGGGCATGGGAGTTAGGCGTTTAGATGAGCTCTGCAGCAGCTGGAGCTCACAAAGGCATTTGTGGAAAGGGCTTTTCTCCTCTCCACCAATGTGTCACTTAGCAAGTAGAGCAAAATGCTCTTCCCATTCATCAGTCCTGCTTCATGTACTCTTAAGCATCCCTGCCATGTCTTGGTTGAGATCTAGAAACAAGAGAAGGAAGCCCCCCTAGCATCCCCAGACCTTCAGCATCCGGCAGCCTAAACGCACACAAGGAGAAGGAAACTTACATTTCCCCAGTTCTAGCCCTGCTCTGGGCACTCACACATAACAGCTCTTCTGTCTGAGTGTCCAAGCAGCCTTGCACAGGTGGCCAAGTTCTTCCCATTGTAGAGGTGTGCAATTTGGGATTCAGGGAACTTAAGTAGCTTTCCTGCAATCAGTGGGCTGTGAGATGGGTGATTAAACTGGGTGGAAAGGGTACACACGCTCAAGCCCACAGTCTTCCTGAAATAATGGTGATGGCAGGGGCATCCATTAGTGTGAGAGGGCACAGATGCACAGAGGTGGCCTCTGAGCATTATCAAGCTGGCCTCGGTCTCTCACCCCTGTAAATGATGGTGGGGAGGCGTGACCTCACTGTTCTCCCAGGAGTCCTTGGGGATACCTGGTCTCCCTTCTCACTGAGCAAGCTGGGGCACAGTTAGGGACTGGCCCAGGGCTCCTCACTGGCACACAGGGGAACAGATGTGAATCCCAGTGCTCGGCCACAGCTCTGATTCATGGGCTCTTCTTCCCAATTGTGTGGATCCCTTCCTGGGCCTGTCAAGCACATGGTTGGTTTGTGCCTGGGATTCTCTAAGGCTCGCTGTGGCAGGCGTCCTCTATCATAAGCTCAGGTTCACCGGAGGACAGGCAACTGTTTAAAGATTAAGAGGAAAGATAAATATGGTTTCTCATATGTGGATGGTTTGTGTTTGTTTTGGGTTTTTTTTAGTAGCATTCCCAAGCAGCCACATTACAGTGAATGACAAAAGAGAAAACCACCAGGGTTGTTACCCCCAATGCAGGGCAGTATGCAGGCGTAAAGACTGTGAGGGCTGAAATTTCTAGCCCCAGTTCTGTCAGTGAAGGGCTGAGTGACGATGAGGAAATCACTGAACCTCTCTGGCCTCTACTTTTCTTATGCTTCTATAAAATGAGAGGATGCTAGCGCCTAGTCTGGAAACCTTCAGCATTACAATGAGGCTCAAATCAGATGTGTTTCGAGATCCTTTGACAGCTCTTTGGACCTGTCTAACATACAGTGTGATTATTGTATCCAGTCTTTTTTGAGACAGAGCCTCACTATACATTTTAGGCTGGCCTTGAACTTGCTGAGTAGCCCAGGCTGGCCTCAGACTTGCAGTGATCCTCTTGCCTGAGCCTCCCCTGTGCTGGGATTATAGGCATGTGTACACCACACTCAGCCAGGTTTTCTTTACAAGATTCCGATGTGATAGTTCCCTATGGCCTTGCCATTGGTGATACATTTGGGCTGGTTGGGCTGCCCTGTGCATGGGGCCCTGAAGGTGCTATGGGTTTCATTCAGTCCAGGTCTGTGTGATCCCTAAGTTCAGCACCGCTCCTAACCTGTGAGCCTAGAAACCATTTATTTATTTATTTATTTATTTCGGGGCTTGAACTCAGGACCTTGTGCTTGCCAGTCAGGAGCTTGTACCTCTGAACTATCTCCCCAGCCCTGGAAACCATTATTTTAGTACATAGACTATTTAAGCATGTATAGCCTGAGTTAAGCAACATAAGCTTTGCTCCTCAGATCTTAGAAAAATGCAAAGAAAGGAAAGTATGTGGTGAAATACTGTGAACAGTAGCATTCATAGGAAGCTTTAATCTGACTTCCAGCCTGGAGACAGGGTGTGAACGAAGACTCACCTGCATGCTCGTGGGGCTGCGTGTGCCTTGAAATGCCTTGACTCCTGGCATCAAGTGGGTGCATGTTCCCCTTAAGCCTCAGGTGAGAGTACATTTGGGTAAAACCCTCGTCAGGTCTGATTTCCACAGTCCCTCATCCAGAATGGAACAGAGGCGTGTCAGAGTTGAGTGGGCCAAGCTTTGCCTCCCTCAGGAGGCTAAAGCCCAGTCTGCTCTAGTCCTTTTGTGAGTATTCTTTGAGATTAAAGTTGCCCCATTTTACAGGAAAGCCCGGACTGACTGTGTGCTCCTCGATGGGCCCCTTCCCCTGGGCATTTTCCTTGGTTTTCAGTGTCAGGAACAGCTCCCTGCAGTGACCAGTATTACAAAACTCCTACTGAAGGGACAGGCTATTGATAAAGGGTACAGTATGGGCCCAGGAGACAGCTAAGTGGCATAAGCACCTGCCTGGCAAGTGCAAGGTCCCAAGTTCGATCCCCAGTATCACACACAAAAATAATGATAAAAATAAAAAAGTGCAGGGTGCAGCAACTGTAAAACATCACCTCAGAGTGTACTCAGAGTGTACTTTTCCTATTCCTAGTAGGCCTGCACTTACTCTGTAGAGCATGTTTCTTTCCCCACCTTTAATAAATGTAAGACCTTTAAAAAAAAAAAAACAACCCAATCTTTTATTAGCTTAATAAAAAATTATCAAGGGAATATTAACACAAGAAATTCTGAATTCTCGAGGCACAGGATCCTATTTTGGAGTGCCATTATGGGCAAGATTCTGTCACAGTCCTCTGGACTTCTTTGAGGACTTCTCCCGCCAGAGACCCTGCCAGGAAGTCAGCTGAGTGATGAAGTGGAGACTGCCCTTTCCCACCAGCGGGGCTGTGCATACGTGTGTCCTCTTTTCCATGCTGGAATGTGAGCGAGCTCCCGTCCCCTCCCTCAGGACGGAAAGACTCTTCCCAAAATGACTTGAAGAACAAGCACTGCCATAGGCTGTGTTTCCCGGAGGCTGGGCTTTGCACTCAGCATCGTAACCTAGGTTAGAGTAAATCTAGTGGCTTTCTGGTCCAGTCTTCACTGCAACAGGAAGGTCCACCAAGGCAGGCCAACCGGCATGTTGTTGCACCACGGCCCCTGCTAGAGGACTCTGCCTTACTCTCTCCCCTTCGGTGCTCGGTGTTAGCACTATGCAGTCTCTGTGCAATGCCAGTTCCCCCAGCTCTCAGTTGATACCTTGGGTGAGGACCGCTTTGGGTTGGTGTTTTCTCTGCACTCATTCATTCAAATATTTTTCTTTTATTTTTTTGGGTTTTTTTTGTTTTGTTTGTTTCTTTTTCTGTTTTGAAAGGTTTTTGTTTTGTTTTGTTTTTGATTGAGATAGGGTTTCACTTTGTAATTTAGGTTGGCCTTGAATTCCCTATGTAGCTCAGGCTGGTCTTAAACTCATGCTGACCCACCTGCCCAGCTTCCCAAGAGCTGGATTATAGGTGTGTGCCACCATGCCCAGCCTCTTGCAAATACTTGCTCATTCTTCTCTGAAGAAATTGATGGGTGTTTTTGTTGGTGGTGGTGGTTTTTTGTTTTGTTTTGTTTTGTTTTTGTACTGGGGATTGAACTAATACCCTTGTGCCTGCCATGCAGGCGCTTATACCCCTGAGCTATCTCCCAGGCAAGAAACTGGTCTTGATCCTCTTTTCTTTGCAATTTGCAGCACAGAGCTTATGTGACTTCCTTTTTTCTGGAGGTGACTCTCTCTGCATACTCTACATTTTTTTTGTTGGAGTAAAAATTAATGATTAGCTATCAGACGCTGGCTGAGTGCTTGGGACTCACCTATCTGTGTGGATCTGAAGAAAGAACACCCGCAGGGACCCAGCTTTGACGCATGTGGAGAGCAAATGGAAGGGGAAGCCCGGAGAGCCCCATGTCCTCCGTATTTGTGGTTCTCGGGCTGTGAATGGGTCACTTCCTGTTGATAGGGCTTGAAAGTCAAGCAGAGTCCGTGTAGGTCTGAGCTATACCCAGAGGTGCAGTGCGACAGAGCCAGGACTGGTGGGAAATACAGCCCAGAGTTCCTCATCCTCCTTCCAGACTCTTCCTGCTCCTCACCACAGCCACTTCCTGCCCACCTACAAGTCTGTGTTGATGCTTGCTCCGGTTCCTGCTTGCTTCCTTCCTCCTTGTGCCACACTACCATCTCAAGGTTTCAAGGTGTCGTGACAGTCTATGGCTATACCACCTTGAACGCACCCGATCTCGTCAAGGTGTCGTGACAGGACTGAACAGTCCCTCCCCTCAGACTCCTAAGAGCTGTGGCCATGCACCTTGCCCTCGGTCCCTCCCCCAGCTCCCCTCAGAGTCTTGGGACCTTCAGCATTATACCAGTCTTGCTTAGCCTTAGAAGAGTTTCTAGCATCTGGAGCTCCTGGGCTTCTTGATGGTCCCTCTGTGTATCTCTCACAGCATCTGTGTACACACGTGTGCACACACACATACATGCACACACACACATGGTCGTGCTGAGACTTGGGCGTGGTACCATCTCAGAACCAAAAGCAGCTGTGAGTCTAGTTGGACCAAAGCTGTTTGCTCAAATGGAAGCACAAACTGTACTTTGACAACTACACCAGCCAACTTGGGCTGAGGAACAAGTGGGAAGCGACTGTCCCAGGAACTCAGCTCATATTTCTCAAGCAGGCCTGCCAGTGTACATGTACTCTGCTTTCTTGTGAAAAGAGTCCACAGAGGCCTCAGTCAGTCAGTCAGTCTGTCTGTCTGTCTTGTCTTTGTGTCTTCAGGTCAAGTCTGATGTTACTTAGATTCCTCAGATGTTTTTCATCACTACATTAGATCTTAGCCTTTGTTTTAGTCTAGCTGAAAATGGTCTGCTTTTTAACGTCACACACACACACACATACACACACACACACACGATGAGGGCAAGCTCCTGTACTGAGAGGCCTTTAGCTCCTCAGGCCCCATCATGCCTGCGGCTGCACTCACTCAGGGCAGGCATCCAGCCTTGTTAGCAGCGAGCAGCTCTGGGGAATGCTCTAGGGCCTTGGGTTTACTCGTCTGTGAAATGAAGTGGTCGGGTTCTGGGGTCCCCAGGGCCCTGTGTTCAGCCTCTGCACTGTGGTTAGATGCATCAGTCAGTAGGAGTAGAATTCGAGGAGTCAGCTCTAGGAACACACGTGTCATAAATGCTCATTAGCGCTGGTAACTGCCATACTTTTAATTGAGGTCTTTCTGGGTCTTCATACATTATGAGTGTTTTGAGCTGGCTTTAGACACGTGGTGAAAAGTTGCAGATTTCTCATTTCTTGGAAAGTAGTGCAATAAAACCTTTCTTATACACCAACATTAAAAAGTACAATGAGCCTGGAGATGGCGATCATGATAGCTCAGTTGTAGCCACATGCCTGTGCCAGGGGTTGCTCTACTCCTGGCTTTGCCTGTATGAACACACTCAGCCTGCATGACCATCGGGCCAAGGCTACAGATCAAACCCTTGTGTTGTGTAATTTAGAGCCAGTGTGGGGGAATGACTGACAGCAAGACACACAGGCGGAATACAGCGCACTAGGTAAAAATGCTTGGGGGGCGGAACAGGAGGAGGCTGGGGAACGCTGGGGAGGCCTGCAGCATTCAGCCATGGACAGAGGGGTCCTGGAGTATTGCCCTCAAGCAGGACGTGAGGTGGGAAGTAGCAAGATTGTGGAGGGAGAGCCACATGGCCCAGTGGCCTGTACTAAGGGATCAGCCTGGGGCTAAGGGGGTGACCAGAGTGGGGAAGGGTGGACCAGTATGTTTGTGAAGGGGTTGGAAATGTCCTGAGAGATCTTTCAGCCCAGGTCTTTTTCCTTTCCCTCTTCTCAACTGCCCCCTTCCCACTGTCATCTGTCAGGTAAGAAAAACAGCCCAGGTGACTTCATCAGGCGACTTCCTAAAGGCTGCCACTTACTAGCAGCACAAGGACAAGAACCCTACTCTGGCCTACAGGCCAGTACCCCAAGATCCAGAAAGCTTAGGAGTAACTGAATCCCCTGCCCTCCTTGCCCTGCCCTTCGATGAAGGACAGCCGCTCGTGATCATTGTCACTAACAGGAGTCACGTTCTGTCAGCGCTGAAAGAGAACGGGAACAGGAAGTGTTGCTCTGAGGGGAGGTCGCAGGCTAGGGCCTGTAGGCCTCTAGTCGTCTCACGCCTTGTCAGCAGATCAATACATAACTTGTTTCACCCCATTTCCTGTGTGCTCTTGCTGCCTTGACACTGAACGTGTGGCCAGCGGCCCTGTAGCACACGCCTGAGTGATGCAGCTAAACCTTTTCTTCCCAGGGCACGCCATGGCCTTCTTGTGCTTAGCAGCGCTTTCACATTATCTCTGTGGGTCATTTTAAAAGTAAAATTGTCACCCAAATCCTGAAATATGAAAGATAGGACATTAAATGACTGTGGAAAGGGCACTTGCTAACTGGGGATAGTGGCACATGCCTGTAATCTCCACACTTGAGGAGGCTGAGGCAGGAGGATCATAGATGTGAGCCTAGCCTGGGCAATGAAGAGATTATAGCACAGTGCCACCTGAATGTGTTTGTACTTGAGCTGTTCAGCCCAAGGACTGTATTTAAGAGCCAGGTGGCATCGTGGGTAGTGATGTCATCTGCTAGGATGCTTTCTAGGGGAGAAGATCAGACATGTTCCGTATTGCTTCCCGTAGTGCCTAGAGAGCATGCTTGTGGCAAGCTCTTACTTAAAATGATAGTCTTGCTTATAAGAATATTGCATCTGTGCTTCTTAGCTCCGAGGTTGAGCTGTGGGACTGCCCCTGCCCGTGGCGTCCCAGACCTGACCGCCCCCACTCCCCCAGGCTCACAGATTGCACCCGTCTCCTGCTGCAGCCTCTCTGCTCTTTCTTGTGGCTCAGTGTCTCCCCTGAAGCTCACGTGACTGTCTTAATGTAGCCTATGGAAGTAAAATGTTCCACTTTACGCGCCGAGCTCCGATATGCACAGTGGGTTTCCTCGGTGCTTACTCTGCAGATAACAAATCTCAGCTCTGCCACAGCAGAGACATAATTTGTAGTGTAAATCAGCCATGTGGACGTGAGAACTTGCCTCTCCGTCTCCTAAGACTCCTGCAGGGAAAAACTAAAATACTACACACACTTTCAAGGAGTAAGAATGGCCTCCCAGGAGCACAGACATCTGCTGCTTCCCAGAAGGAGTAGAAGCTAGATCCTGCCTGCAGCTCGTTGGCCTCCACTTCCCTGGACTCTTAGTCTCTGAGAGGGGGATGGGAACCTGGTGTTCCTGTCGCCCACTTAGCTTTGGTTGGTGTGTGAGCGTCTCTGACAGCAGATTCACTCATTTCCTTTTGCGCAGCATGGTCCCTGTCCCAGCAGGAGAATTTCCTCAGTCACTTCCAGAGCCCAGCTGTGGAGGGCTTTACAGCACCGCAGAGCTGTCCTGGGCCTCGCCTGGGAGGAGCTGGCTCTGGGGCTTGGAAGAAGGGATGTGAGGAAGGCTCTGAATCACACTGCCGGGTGTCAAGTTTAAGAAGTCTCTCTAGAGAATGGGAATGTAGCTTAGTGGTAGAGTATGGCCCTGGGTTCAAGCCCCAATGCCCCTAAAAGGAAAGCATCTCTTACTTTTGAAGTTTTTAATGGTTTAACAAAATACTGAGTCCTCCACTTGGCTCATATTGCTTGGGTGCTTGTAGGTATAGTTGTATTATACTCCCTGAAGGCTCGGTGGGCCTTCCAGGGGCCTACCTGAGGAGTGGGTGAACACAAAAATTTCAGTGACACTGAAGCTCAGGGACTATATATGACACAGAGACAAAGGAGCTGGCATTGTGACAATGGATTGTCCCAGATCCTGTGGATACCTAGAAAGGAAACTGGCACAGAAGTATGCTTGGGCACATAGCTCCAGCATACAGCTGGGTGCCAAGCACAGATCACAAATGAGCTGCCTGAGGGTTGGGTTACAGCCGGTGCCCAGGATCGCACGGGATGCGCCCCCCTGCCCTCGGGCCTATTTTGAGAATCCCACCAGCTATTGTAGATGGCACTTCTGGTAAGCCAGCTAGGGTTGGACTAGGTACCAGGCAGGGTCACCCCACACGAAGAACTGGGCCTCTGGTCTACTACAGAAGCACTTGGAGTCAAACATGTTAACCAGCCGCATTAGTGGGTCCATGACTGGCTAGATGACTATTTGTTTGTGACTTTTATATTTCTATACATGACTTAAATGAAGATTTGTTGATAACTTAGAACTAATAATAATAATAAAAGGTCACACGTCCGCTACTTACCATATGCCACCCCAAGCATTTCAGTTCTGCAATACCACTTATTGCTTCTCAGTATTCCCTAGAAAAACAATGCAACTGTCGCCATTCCACAGATTAGAAAACTGAGGTACAGGCCAGCCTATTATCTGGCCCTGTGGCCTAAGACTTAAGTTTGGAGCTGTGATTCAAATCCAGGTGCTCTGGCTTCAGAGCTGAAGCTACATAAGTTTTGTTACTGCTGGAGTAAGACCAGCTGTTCCCTGGGGTTGCTGCCTCTGTTCCTTGGCTGCAGCACCGCCTGAACACCACAGGCTGATGTCCCCCTCTGTGAAATGCGCACAGTGATCCACTTGAGGATGAGACTCTGCGGCTGTTATTTTCTGTACGACCTCAGGCAGTACAGCCATGCTCCCTGCACCTCAGTTTCTCTTAGAGAAAACAGGAGACACAGCCCTCCTTGCCATGGTTGTTGTGACAACCTGTTGTGCTAGGTCTTAGCAGGAACATAGCATCCAGAAAGTGGCCTGTGAGTACCAGTGCTCACTTTCATGCCTTCCTGCCAATCTAGGCTCTTGAGTTTTGCATATAAAATACTCAGCGCAGAGCAAGCCCTCAATAAATGGTCACTGCTGGTATAATGATGACCATTACATGATTATCAGATTACGAGTGTCTAAAATGAAAGGCAGGGCCGGCCAGATAGCTCAGTGGATTAAAGCACCTGCAAGGAGGCACAGGGGCCCGGGGTACTATCCCTGGGCCTGCCATGCTAGCTCCGCCCCCAGGGCACGCTGAGGTGACTGTTGAGACTGGACGTGGTGGCACACACCTGTAATCCCAGCACTTGGGAGGCTGTAAATGGGTGGATCACTACAAGTCCAATATAGACCCTGAACACCCTGTAGACCCTTCCCTAAAATACTACTACTACTTCCAGGGTGTTCCTCAATACCCTGGAAGCATTGGGCCATGTCTCTCAGTTAAACCTACCTCTGTTCTTATTTTCTTTTGACAGAAATAGGCCTCATCCTGCCAGCCACCTGGTTGCTGGGCAGGAAGTGACTGATGCAATTAACAATGTAGTTAATGTTAACATAGTTAACATAGTAAACTCTGTCTACTAAATCACAGCACAGGAGCCTATCTACAGTAGGAGCCAAGCATCTCTGAGAACCTGGCCATGGAGATGTTGGCTTGGGCTTCTCTGCTTGCAGCTTCGTTGCTCAGCTTGCAGTGTGGGCAGGTGACTAAAAACTGGAGTGGATTGTCCCAGCGAGCAGATCTTCCCGTGAGCCCGTCCTCTGTGATCTAGTAAGTTGACAATCTGGTTTTATTTTTAAATTTCTATAGCTTATTTGTGACACAGTGATAATTCAACTTACTCCGAGGATTAGTAAGAGTCTTCATGGTTCAGGCTTTGTAAGTGATTGGCAGGCAGAGGTGACGGGCTGGGTATCCCTGTCCCAGGATGGGCCAGGCAGTGGTGAGCGAGCTGAGGCAAGGGTGGGTGCTGTGGAGGACCCTGCAGGGCCGGGCACATTGAGGTGCTCTTGGCATCAGCTTTCCTTATGAAGGCCCCTCGTGGGAGGGCCTGTGAGATAGGAGGTGCAGTGGAGTTTACAGTGGAGCTGTTGTACTCTGAAAAATAAGAGCTAAGTTGAAGCAAAAGGCACTGGCGTATCCTGAGCCCCACAGGGCCGTGTGTCTCGTTTTCTGCCCAAATGCCTACCATGTTGCATGTGGTCTGTGGAAGCAGCAGGCACAGCTGATGTGTGCTGGGACAGGACAGAAACACACTCAGGTCCTCCCTGGCCACCCAGGTCATTGCTGTGTTGAATAATTCACCAGGCTAATTCCTTGTTTCCTTCTCAGTGGAGAACTGGGTCAGATGCCACTTCAGGGAATCCCCAGACACCTGGCCATGTAGAATTACCATATCCCAGAGCTGGAAAGCATGTCTGTATTTCAGAGAAAAGCAGTAGCACGGCCTGCTTTTGTTTAAAACCATGTGCTTGATGACAGTAGTCTACATGCCTGCAAATGGTGACCATGGACTCCGACTCGCTATGGCTTTCCTATGAGGGAGGCAGCATTCAACCTGGAGATTTGGACCTTTGGAGAAGCCACACATTTTTAGAAGGGATTATGAAAGTCATTTGAAGTCAAGGCCTTTGCTTACCTGCTGCTTTGTGTCTCAGCGAATCCCTAGGTGGTCAAACAACTGTAACTCCAGGCCAAAATCAGATCCCATAGCTGTTACCCCTAATGCTCACAGTAGTTGTGGAAATGGGGGAGAGGCCTGCTCTTAACTCTGAGAGCAACATCTCAGAACAGGAGAGATCAGATGCACACTGCACCCTCCACAGGCGTTATTCTGGTCCTGCATGAGATCAATCACATGTGCCAGTGTTCTTCATAGAGACGCATCGCAAGGATTCATGGCTGTTTCCACCTGGCTGCCGCCACAACCTCCCAGACGTGGAAGTTTCCATGACACAGCCCCACATAACCAGGCAGCAGCCAGGGTCGCTGTGTTCTTAGGATCATCCAAGACAGGCTTGACTCCCAGGTGCCTGCCCTGAGTGTTTCCCTGGGTTCCCCCAGAAGGTCAGCCAGTTGCCTGGGGCTTGAACACCACTCCTGCTGAATACCTCTTCTCCACTCCCAAGCTTTCTACATTCCCAGCCCAGCATTTCTCCAGAGGAAGGGCCTCCGCACTTCTCCCTTAATTCCCCCAGTGATGAGGGTCATCTCTTTGTAGGAGGCACTGAGGTAATATCAGGTGGGCTTTATTCACAGCAAACATTTGCATTAAAATCTGGGTCCTGGGCTCCCCTTCCCTTAAGCATCATTTACACCCAATTGCAGCTGAAGATCTAACCTCCCCGGATGTTATGTGTACCTCATTCTCCCTCCTTACTTTCCCATGCCCATTTTTCTGTTTATCCCCCAAATTCCTGGTCATTTCATAGACAGAGCCTTTAACCATTTCCTCCATCTGTTAATCAAAATAGAACTCTGACCTTGGCCAGTAAGCCCGATGCATGCCCTTTAGTTGATGCCTTCATCAGTGACATCTTGATCCAATCTTCTGGAAATCTTTTTTAGGAGCTTCATGTTCTCATGGCCTTTGGGAAACTGCTGAAGGCATTGGGCCCTCTTTCCCTAATATGCGCACACAGTTGTGATTAGAATTTCTTGGAACTCTGAGCACTCAGCTACAGATCCTTATTTAAAGCCCTGAAAGTCAACACAGGAGATACAGAAGTAGCCCTGCTACTGAGGACAGGCCCTGTTCCTCTCCTCCCTTCCCCACGTGAAGTGAGTGGCAAACAGAATCAGATTGGCACAACTGGCTTCCAGTGGCAGCTTCAGTTCACACACTAGATGAGAAAATACCTGCTGCCTCTTCTTGGCCACCGTCCTTGGGCCAGGTCTTATGCACATTGCTTAATAGAAGCCGCTGCATTTCATCTTGCCAGTACTTCTGGAGGTCCCTGTTGTTGTCCTCACTGGAACAGCTGGGAAACAGGCTCCCCAGAACTCGGATGATAGGGCTTACATGTTGCTGGCCTGAGACTTGATCCCAGTTAGTGGGGTCTTGGGGCGTGGGACTGTGGAGCCTTTGGCATGGCAGCCAGGTGAATATGCCAATCTAGATTTTTGAGATACTGCTCAGAGCAGAGTGGCCAGTTCGTTTTATTTTGGTTCTTTTTGGCCAGCTCAGCCCACCCTGAGAGCAGGGCTGGCACAGCATGTGGTTCCTGGTATCGAACCTCGGTCCCCTGTACCTGCCTAAGCTTGCCTAAGCAGATGCTTTAGACCCCTGAGCTACCTCACCAGCCCCAGAGTGGCCCGTTCGGTTCATTGGTGCATTTCCAGTACTCGGTACTAAGTCCTAAATGTTTGTGAATGGATGACTATGCCCACGTTGCAAGGCCTAGTTCAGTATGCTGTCCTTGAGGAAGCTGCCCATAACTCCCTCTGTGAATAAAAAGACTCCTTCCTAAGCTCCCCACACAGCCTCTTGCCTCTGTCCCCTTATTTCATGGTGTCAGACTCTAGGTCCTGGCTCGGGATGCTAATAACCCATCACGTGCCTTTCGGCTGCAGACTGTGTGTGCCTCAGTTCTACTGGCCTCTGGGATCTGACGGGTACTCTGTTAATGTTCCTGGACGCCAGTACACAGATGCTTTTGCTCTGCTCAGTAATTAGGATTGCATGCTTATTCCTATAAATGACAGCAATTAGGATTGCGTTTGTAGCATTAAACCAAATTTTAGCTTTTCATAACTGAGTGCCGCCATCCATTCTGACACCATTTGCCTTTGTGCCCCTTTCTGTCAGCAGTGACAAAGCACTGTGCCAGGGGAATCGTGTGTGCCACTCTGCGCACCCTGGCAGTAGTTGTCCTTGGCTCTGTACCTTGGGGCAGCTCATCTGGCCAGGGGCAAAGCCTGCGCTGTCCCCTTCCAGCTGCAGCTCCTGTCCCAGCCTCGCCCACTTCGTCCAGGAGTAAATCCTCAGCTTTCTGCCAGCTGTGCTCACCCTGCTTGTCTCTATTAATGCTCGAGGGAAAGAAGAGGCAGACCTAGAAGTTAATCTGGGGAGAGGAGAAGGGGGGAGTCTGGACGAAACAAAGCAAGACGTGGTAGAGTCTTCTGGAGCCGGAGAGGAGGTGGACATCAGCTGAGTGCCTGAGTGTGTCCGCCACTTTCCTGTCCTCACTCCTGAGGAATCTCCCGGCAGCTCTGTGGACTCCGCACATCGTTACTTTTCCTGAGAGTCGTGAGAGTCCATTCCGCATGATCGGAATGGAGGAATCTGAAGCTAGGACCCAGGCCATGAAAACCAAGGTTTTGTGCTGTGTTCTGCCCCAGGACACATATTTTAGGGAAAGATTCTTTCAGGAATATGTAGGACTGAGGAATAAAAGTTGGAAATGGGATGAGTACTCTAGCTGAGATGTGATAAGTTGATTTCAGCAGAGGTATGGGGTGGAAAGGAAGCCAAGCCGAAACCTTTGTCCCTTCTCATTCAGCCTTGACATCCCTTAAATACTAATAGCGAATCAAATAACAGAAGCACCAGCACACTTGTGCCCACTGAAGAATGGGCAATCACAGGCCATCTGTTAATTATTTATTTTCAAAACTTGTGAAAAACGTTTCATTTTTATTTATTTATTTTGGCCAAACCAGGGATTGAACTCAGGCCCTTATACTTGCCAGGGAAGCGCTTATTCCACTGCGCCATCTCCCTAGCCCGAAAAAGATTTTAAAAGGCAGTTTATCTGATTATTTTTTTAATTTTTTTAAAATTTTATTTGTGTGTGTGTGTGTGTGGCCAGCTCGGCCCACCAGGGGCGGGGCTGGCTGGCATGTGGTGCT
>NDGM011178854.1:0-13918 GCA_002564305.1 Octomys mimax | reverse complement strand
TAGGCATAACATGGAACAGGTGTTTTTCATCAAGTATTGATATGTTGAACTTTAAGTCCCTATGGACTATGATGAAAAAAACATTTAAAAATTAGAATATATTTTAAAAATAAGCATAAAGAATCATATAAATCTATATTTACATATAAGTCCAAAAATCTAACCATATACAACCTTGAAGCAGGACAGACCCAGAACATTCCTTTTCCTGTCTCTTGCCTTCATTCACTACCCCCTTCTTTTTGAACAATCATTTACCCAAGAGACAGCACAGCAGCAACTGGCATGTCATGACAAGCAGCCCGTATTCAGAAGACCAGAATGACAGGCACTCCAGTTGCTATATTCTTGAAAAATAGTAGATAGAAAGTGTCCTCACTACAAAAATGGTAACTATGTGAAGAAATGCATGTTTATTAGATTTAATCATTCATATATATAAACATCAGGTACACAACACATACATACAATTTTATGTTAGTTTTTAAAACTTCATTATAATGTTGATGTGATTCAATCTCACCTATTAAAATATAAATTCTATAAAGAATTAAAATACAAAATCTCAAATTTATAAATTTATCAGAACTTAGGCCTGTATATCAGAACTGGATCTTTGCTAGAGATACAGCTCAGTGGCGTAAGTGCCTGCCTGGCAAGTGCAAGGTCCCGAGTTCAATCCCAGTGTTGCAAAAGAAAAACAAAACTGGATCTTCTAAAAATTTTCAAGCTTCACATGACACACACACACACACACACACACACACACACACACCAATTTTACAATGCCATGAACATCCCATCTCCTCTAAAAACAGCGGCTACAAAATTAAAAATTTTTTTTTTTACATTTGACAATTTCTCAAGGACAGAGTTACACAAGAATACATGTTTTCTAACCAATTCTACCTCTTACTTTTATAATGTAGCAGTGTGTCATGTAGGTCTTGGCAGAAAGAGAATGACAGGGAACTGGAAACGGATCTAAAAAATAAATAAGCAGTCTTGGAAATGAAGACAATTGAAGCCTTAATTTCTCTGGGGATAAATTCTCTGAAACCAATGAGAAAAAATTCTCATCTCAGTGAATAAGTCCTCTCGGATTTTACAGAATGAGGGAGCAGGAAAGAACTAGCAGGAAGGAGAGGCAATTACATCTCCTGGCTAGGACTGCCTTCTCAAACTACCACTAGTGAGGTGGTGCACATGGAGGGTGTTCATTGTCCTGTGCTTGGAGACCAGAAGTCAGAAGCAAGGCTGTTGGTGAGGGTGGTTCTTTTGAGCGCTCAGTGGTCAGAATCTGTTCAAGGACTCTCCTCTCTCTTCATCTTTGCATGTTTTTCCCCCCCTGTGTCTTCACATAGTCTTCTCTCTCTACATGCCTGTATCCAGATATCCTCTCTTATGAGGACTGCAATTGTACCAGACTATGATCCGCATTGTTGACTTTCACTTGATTGTCCCAGTCAAAACCTGATCTCCACATGGAGTGACATCCTGAGGTACTAGAGGTTAGAGTGTCACCATATAAATTGGGGTATGATGTGCACCCATGTTTATAGCAGCACAATTTGTCATAGCCAAATCTTGGAAGCAACCAAAATGCCCATCACCTGAGGAATGGATGAAAAGATGTGGTATTTTTATGCAGTGGTGTACTACTCAGCTATAAAGAAAGACAAACTCAAAGGCTTCATAGGTAAGTGGATGCAACTAGAGGCTATATTCATAGGTGAAATAAACCAGACTCACATGTGTAAATATAGTGTTGTCTTCCTAGTATAAGAACCTGAAAGAAGAAATAAAACCTGAAAGGTGTAACATAGATAGTAAAACAGAAAGCAATGAAACGTAAGGATTAAACAACAAAGAGGAGAGAAAGTATAACAAAAAAGCTAAAGGAAAGACATGCAAGTATATATGCAGGATGGATGAGGTGATTGTATTGAAAAATCTCCATTGGCCTTTTGAAAATAACAATTAATGCGTAGAATTTCCACCTTGAATAACTCCATGCTCATAACTGTGATCTAAGCAACTACATCAAGGACAGCAATGTGTAATACAAAAACCAGTCTTGAATACCTGATATCTTGGTCTCTTAAATGTATACGGTTTCTAATTTCATGTCAATTATTACTATACTCTCTTTAAAACAAACTTTTTTAAAAAGGTAAAGAAAAAAAGACAAGAACAGAAATTTAAGGTTTACTGAAAGCAAGTGGTAACGTCCAACCATATGTCCACTTACATAACAATATCTGATAATCTGAGCAACAGATACGAGGATAAAATAGATAATATATCAACCATTGTTAAACAGCTATTCTTGATTTGAAAATCTGTAACATACGTACTACCGTATGTTGCCCTCTATCTTTCTTTGTTTCTGATTTTTGATCTTGCTTTGCTTTTACTTTTCAAAATAAAATTAAATTAAAGAAAAAAAGAAAGAAATTGAGGTATGGTGGTGGAAGGGGGGAATCATCTCATTTAAACAATAATTAACATCTTTTAGGCATTACTGCAAAGCCTTATTTTTTATTTTCTTTTTTTGATGGAACTGGGGATTGTACTCACACCCTTGTGCTAGCCAGGCAAACGCTTATTCTACTGAGCCATCTCCCCAGCCTGGGGCACTTACTGTATTTTTAGAACTTTATGGTTTTTCTCATTCCATCCACTTATTTTTAAGGCAAAGCACTTCTTGGTAACAGAGATCCTAGGCTTATTAAGGTGACTGTCCAAGGATAATTCTACACAGTAATAGCCTTGACCTCCTTAGGGTTTTGTGGTAGACAAGGCATTGAAGTAGACATAGAAAGCATTGACTGTGAATTCAAGGATTTAAAAAAATAAAAATTTTGAAGTCTGTGGTACAATCCTTATATTTACAAAGTAGTTACAGTCTGTTATTTCTCTAAATCCAGCATAATTTGTGCTGAGCTCCCATTCTCTGAGTTGTCAGACAGGGCAGGTGCAAAGCTGAGGGATACCATGAAACTTAGTGGCGAAGATAAATCGTATGGTAATGTAACATTTTTCAAATAGAAATTTTCATAAAAAGATCTATGAACAATCAAGTATCAAAATTTAGATAGAAACACCTGTATTAAGGGCTGGCCAGATAGCTCAGCAGAGTAAGGCACCTGCTTAGGCAGAGCACAGTGGTCTGGGTTTGATCCTAGGAGTGCTGTGCTGCCCCCACCCCCAGCGGTGCATTGAGAGGCCATTGAGATTGGGCCTGGTGGCACACGCCTGTAATCCCAGCGCTTGGGAGGCTGAAAACAGGAGGATCACTGCGAATCTGATCTATGTAGTGAGACCCTGTACTAAATACATAAAAAATAAAATAAAATAAAATTTAAAATTACCTGGAAAAAACCCCAAACATCTGTACTGTTGATTTTCTTTAAGCTTCAGTGTCTGTCATAACGGGAGCATAGATGCTCCCATTGTTTAGAATTTTGATATTTAGCTCATTTTGAATCTTTTGAATTATAATTTTTAAATTATTGAATTAAAATGTTAGTTGTTTGATTACTGAGATTTTTTCTATTTCTTTAAATTTTATGCCTGGAATCAGTGTCTCACATTTCTCTCTCTAATCCCAGCCATGGGGAAGAATGTGCCATGTTCATTACTTGGGGAATGGGTTTTAATCTGCAAAGGACATATCCTGTGAGGGACTGGGGATATCACATAGGTCTGAAGGCTTGAGGCAAGGCTTCTGCACACCAGTCACCTGCTGATGGCTCAGGATCACCATGATACACATAGTCTCAATCATTCACTAAGATAAAAAGAAAAAGTTTACCTAATCCTAACATCTACTTAGCTCCGCTTTCCTTCAAAATAAAAGTCCTCAACAGTATCCTGTAATGCTAACTCCACACCCTCTGTCTGCAGTCTCTCATTAATCCACACCAATCTGACTTTTCTTCTCCATTTTATACTGGCAAATCCAGTGTTCATAGTTTTGGCCTCAGTTTATTCAATACAGTGTGTCACTCTTCATTGTGTCTTCAATCGTTATCAGTTGATTTGATGACCTTCATGACAGCATGCTCATGTAGCAGCCCATTTCCGTGGCCAACCTTTCTCATTTTTTTTTTTTTTTGCAGTGGGGGGGCATTCCACATATTATACCTCTAAATGTGTTCAAGAGTTCAGAATCAAAAAATCTTTGGCCTTTCCTCTCTTCTACACTTGAGATACGTCACAAAGTCCCACAACTTCCTACCCATGTGCTAGGGACTCTACATCACCACCTCCTGACCTCTTACCCTCTGTGCCTTATTATAAGTCCAATTGCCTAAGTGATATTTCCATGTAGAGAATCCTAAACTGGTCACAGTAAGCTTTTGCTTCAGCTCAAGTTTGTTTCCCCTGTCTTCCCCATTTTTTTTCCTCTTTTAGAGAAGGGTCTGCAGGAAAGGGTCTCACTGCTAGATAGTACTTGTAGTGATCCCCCTGTTTACAACCTCCCAAGAGCTGGGGTTACAGGCGCATGCCACCATACCCAGTCTCCATTGCCATCTCAGTGCGCCCCGGGGGCAAGGCCAGCACGGCAGGCCTGGGGATCGAACCTCTGGCCCCTGCACCTGCTTTAATCTGATGAGCTATTTGGCCAGCCCTTCCCTATTCTTAACACATGGCACTACCACCCACCCAGCTCTTCTGTCCAGCACAGCACGCTTGCCTCCTCCCTGTTTCTCACTCCACGTAGTCCAGCTACATGTACCATCCACGTAACTCCCAAGCCACATCACAAACCCAACCACACCTCACCACTCAAAGCTACAACCCTACCCCATCTAGCTTACCATAATCAGAGACCTGGGCTCCAAGACAAAGTGTAAATAAAACCACAGCATTCCTCTGCTTTTCCTTGGTCATAGAATATAAATCCAAGTTCCTGTCATGGCCTATGAGGCTTCTTGGGATTACCCTACCCACTTCCCCAACCTTGTCTGCTGGCTTTATGTTTCAGGTATGCTGTCCTTTTGTCTTTCCTTGAACACATAAACCTTATTTACATTGCAGGGCATTATTTACTAACTGTGTTCTGCTTGTAATTCTCT
The DNA here is from genome assembly GCA_002564305.1 of Octomys mimax. NCBI lineage: Eukaryota > Metazoa > Chordata > Mammalia > Rodentia > Octodontidae > Octomys > Octomys mimax. The sequence continues at coordinate 8,834 of NDGM011178854.1, read as the reverse complement.
TTCTAGCTCCACCTCAGAGAAGACTTTCTCAGTTACTTTCTACCTATACTGTTTTGGTGTCATCTCTTCAAAAACCTTAAGTGAACTAATCATATGCACTTACTTGCTTACTATCTCCTACAAGTACAAATTAAACTATCTAGGGGCAGAAACTTTGTGTATACTATCCATGGATAGTTCTTGGATGGGAAAATAACAGCCCTAAGAGCTGCATGTGGAAAATTTCAAAATGCAACTTGATTTATTTATCAGATGTTATTAAAGTACTATTAATTTTCGTAGGTGTTATGGATATTTAAAGGAGTGTCTTTATTCATAAGAAATACAAAACAGGAAACTCAGAAATGAAGTGTCAAGTCATCTAAACTTGTTTTCAACTGATATGACAATATACACACAGGCACCCATATTATATAAACATGTAAATGTATGTATAGGTATAAACTTATAATTGTATAAAAGTTATATATATAAATATATATATATATATATATATATATATATTTACATGTCATTTAAACTCACCAAGTGAATGCAACATGATAAAATCCTGATAAAATAACATTTTCCTCTGTCTCAAAATGGACTAAACCATGCTTCTTACACACTTTTTCACTTCTTATACTTAGACAGAAAGTGCGGAAAATATTCTGGATAGTATTCTTTTTTTGTGGCCGGCTTGCCCTGGGGTGGGGCTGGCATGACACGCGTGCTGAGGATTGAACCTGCAGTCCCTGCAATTGCTTGAGCGTGTGTAAGGAGGCACTGTGGGCCACTGAGCTCTCCCCCCACCCCTGGATAGCAATCTTAACACATTAAAAATACCTGTAATATAAAGGGATAATTCCTATTTATCTTGAAAATGTGACAGTCCAGAAAATTTTCCACATATATGAGTTAGGGATGGAATTCTAATTTCTTAATGAATCATTCTAGAACTACTCCTTTTTTGGAAGAAGACATTCTGTCCCTGTGCACTCTTACCTCTTTCAGGTGAGTGTAACACGGGCATTTCAGACATGGAATGTCAGTTAGCAGAGTACTATGCCTCCAGTTGGGCTTTATGGCCTGAGTTCCTTCATTCAGTTTTTACTGATGATATTTATGTTATAATAAAGTAAATTTATCTGCCCAGGAAGAAAGTAAGGACTTTTATTTTGCAAGCCTGAGAACAAGACTTCTGGGTTCTCTTTTTAATAGATTGTGCAAACTCTCTGCTGTGTCTATGTCTTTTTACATCCAGTAATGGCATGAAGATATTTCTATATTGCTTTTTACACTGTGTAATAGGTTCTGGTGTAATTCCCATGAGTTAGATTCCACAGGAACATTTTCCTTACTAAGAAAAAATGCATGTGAAATTAACTGGCTTTTTCTTACTGTTGGTGGAAGTGATGAAATTTGATATTTACTGATATTTCCTGTGATTCAGAGTGTACATTTCTAAGACTGGGACAAAAGTACAATTAAATTTCTAGTTTCTTTTATTGCCTCGAGTAATGGCTCGTCCAGGATGATATAAGTGCTGCTTTCTAATAATTTCTTCAACATTTTCTATGACCATGCAACACATTTACTCTTTTGTTATCTAAAGTTTTTCTTTTTTCATTTTTATGTCTTTGGTACAAGGTCTCACTATGCAGCTTGACTCAAAGTGATCCTCCTGTTTTCAGCCTCCCCAGCTCTGGGATTACAGGTGTGCACCACCACACTGGACTTGGCCACCAGCTCAGTGCACCTTGGGGGCAGGGCCGACACAACATGCAGGACTGGGGATTGAACCCGGTCCCTGTGCTAGCCAAAGCAGGTGCTTAGTCTGCTGAGCTATCTCGCTGGCCCTACTTCTTTGATAACTGTTGATCACATAATTTTTTCCCTAAGTCTAGTAGGAATTTCTAAACGTTATTTTTAATTTGCTATTCTGTTGTTCAGTGAAAACTAGGAAAGTTGAAAAGATAGTTTATAGAAATAAAATTGCACAAACCTTTATTTTATGGTGGCCATTTTTTCCATCCTCTATTTCTGCTTTTGGTCAGGACATGAGAGTAAAGCATGACAGGAGGATAGTTGGGGGGTGATTGACACTATTGATGGAACCCTGATTGGAAATTTTAGGTGTAGTAATTATTCACTGTATTGTAAACTTTTAAAAAAGTATTTATTTATTTATTTGGTATATTTTTCACTTCTTACACTTAGAAAATGTAAAAAATATTCTGAATAGTATATATATATTTTTTGTGGCCTGCTCAGCTTGCCCTGGGGGTGGGGCTGGCATAGGATCTCACTACGCAGCTAGGACTCATAGGTGATCTTCCTGCCTCACCTTCTCCAGTGCTGGGATTACAGGCATGTGCCACCATGTCTGGTTTTGGTGGCTGGCTCAGCACCCATGGTTCAGGGGTCCTCACAGCATGTGGCACCAGGCATCAAACCCAGGTCCTTGTGTTTTCCAGGCAGGTGCTTAGACCGCTGAGCTATCTCCCCAGCTTGTGCATTATCAACTTTTACAAACCTGTATTCTGACTTATTCTTTCCTCCTTGCAATGACACACTCATCAGAATTACAGGTGAACGAGAAGATTAAAGTGGCATACAAATGGATTGTAAATCACTTTGCTTTTCATAAAACCACAAAGATTCAAGAAAGGAAAAGTTATCAGAAAGAGTCCCATGCATTTATAGTTTTTCACCATCTGAAAAATAGGATTCTCCTTTTTTCTTTTGTCTTCTCCACTGCTCATGGTTCATCTCATTAAGGAAAGTGACATCCCTCTGTGGATTCTGGGTGACAGATGCAGAGACTGGCTCTATCAGGCTAGTCACTACTTGACTTGCATGAGTAGACTTGAGTGACATAAAGGGCAATCCAGGAAAAGAGTCACAAGACCAACAACCTAGGTGGAAAATAAATGAAATGGTAGTAAGGGAGAAAGTAGTTTAGAATATCAAATAGAAATAAGACCGTAGAGATGAGAACTTAAGGTGTGGTATTTAACATAAAGGAAATCCATGCTGTTTCTACCATCATCTGTTGGATCTATTGTGTTTGATGCTATATGGATAATTGGTTCTCAGCCAGCCCCAGATGATCTGACCCACAGCCATTTCAGCCATCATATTGCATCAGAAAATGTCTCCCTTCTGTTCCTACCCCTGTATACTTCAGTTTCTTTAGTTGCCAGCTAATAGTTCCTGTTGAAGTACTGGTTGCTTCTGTCTCCTAGAAATGGCCGGTCGCCATGATGCATATGTAAGAACCAATCAAAGACAGGCAAATACTCTGTCTTGGTACTTCCTGCTTGCTTATCCCATATAAACCTTAGCCCATCAGAGATCAGAACTTGACATTTTGAGGAACAATTGATTCCTAGTCAGTGCCTGTCTGACATGAGATAAATCTGCCTCCAAATCTTGGGTGCCAGTTTGGTGTTTCTGTTTGCTTCTGCGTCTAGTGCACCAGCTGGGAAGACTGACCACGCTGACCTCTTTGATTACCAGTCATGGCCCTCATTAATGGGAGCAAGGACGGATGAGAAGATGTACCCTTGAGATTTCTGAAGTCCTTTCAGAGGTCTGGAGGAGGATTTCTGGCTCCCCACATGAGCAGCTCAGATAAGATCCCAAGGGAGCGGCGGGACATAGTCTGTCTGTGTGTCTGTGTGTCTGTGTGCCTGCCTGCCTGCCTGTAAGATACCTGGAGGCACCCCAGTTAGTCAGGCAGTCCTGCTCAGCTCCAATACAAAGGCAGTCTGATTAACTTGTGCCAGTCAGGTCCACATTAAGGGGAGAGTGTTGCAAAGTTTAACCTCTGAGTGCCTGTTGAATGAATGTGTGAGTGAGTGGAACAGACAGTGAAAACAATAGGCTGCTCTGTCTGTGCGCCAAGACTGGGGAGCACTTGTCGCAGTGGCTGACTGGGCCCTCACTTGCTGTTCTGTGATGACCCACATACGGTGTAATAGAGGCCTCAAACCCTCCTTAGCTAAGTCACACGTAAGTCCCTGTGAGGGCCATGACCAAGTGGTCATCTGAATGGTCTCTCTCTGAGGGGCACATGCCCCTTTGTCTGCTGTACCATTATTATTTTATTTTATTTTTAAAATAATTTTATTGAGAAACAAATAGCAATGAAACAGTTTCAAAATGCACCATCTCTCAAGTGTATACAACATGTGTGTAGAAAGTCAGAGATGGAAATTAATTAGTTAAAACTTATAGTCCCTGACCGCAGGAACTGAGGCTTTTATAAAGTTATAAATGAAATCTAACTGCTTCTTCCATCTCAAAGAAAAAAAAAAAGAAAAAAGGAAAGAGAGGCTCATTCTTCCTGAGAATTCTGCCCTAGAACCTTTGTTGGCCACCACAGCTGTTGCCAACACCTATAGCTTCACTTTCTGCTCCTGACTTGCCTACGTCCAGCCAGTTGAACCAGTTCCAGTTTGATCAGTCACTGCCTGCATTCAGCCACAGAGGCCCCACCCCTACACCCCGGAGACGTGCCTGTCTTGATCAGATGGCATTATCTAACACCCACCCAAGACGACTGTCAGCAGTTCCTTCTGAGTTCCACAATTTTACTGAGAAAATATTGGACTGTCAGTCCTGATGAATGAGTTGCCATGGCCATTCGTGACGGTCACCTCAGCTAGGAACAGCTCAGTTGAGTGCATCCCCAAAACATGAACAAGTGGGACACAAAGCCCATCAACCCTTGTTACCCAGAAGCCTGATGAAAGTATCTGATGTCCATAGAAAGCCTATTCTGAAGGATGCACACACCATACCTTCTGGCTACGAGTTATAAGGGCTATGGGTGCAAAAGCAAGCATGCCCTCCTTCTGTGAGACACAAAGAAACCTGACTGTGCAGGTCCATCTCAACCTGAACCTCTCCTTACCCTGTTGGACCTGGATTGGTAGGACAGCCTGAGCTGTCTGAGGGGCCCCTGAGAGGCCTTGGTCATTGCAACAGTTGGGGTTAAACCTGTAACTTTCCTCATGATTAATGAAATAGAACTCTCTGCCTTCTCGGATGCCACCATCAGGGCACCTGAGACTCTTGCTTTTCACCCCTTCTGCCAGGTACAAACTGGCAGCCTGGGAGCACATCCCACCAGGCCAGTCAGCTTTTCTTTCACTCAACCCTGCACTTTCAACTTCGACACCTGCATCAGCCTGAGACAGATAACCACAATCCTGAGGTTCTGAAAATTCCCCTCCCAGAGATGTGAGCCAAGACTCACCTCTAGGTCTAACCACCAAGCACACCCCAGGCATACCTCAGCCGCCTAAAGCAGTTCAGGATCCTGATGGACTGTTAATCACCTTAGAACACTTCTCTCTTTCCAGTAAAAATGTCTGATGGTGATTACCAACCAGTGCAAGATCTTCATGTCATTATCAATGCAGCCAACACCTTGCACTCTGTGGACTTCTACCCAAACACACTTTTTTTGATTTTTCTAGGTTTAAAAGATGCCTTCCTCTGCTTGTGAGTTGCCCCCATAAGCCCCTTGAACAGGGAAAATCCTGAGACAAAAGGCCAGCTCCCTTGGACTCACTCAATTGCCATAAGAACAATCCTGATATTTTCTGTATGGCTCTGATGACAGATTTGGCCATGCCACCAGCACCTTTGCCCAAGATAGCCCTTTTCTCAGACCCTTCTGGCTCTACCACGGTCCTCGGAGCAGACAGTATAGACTGTCAAACTTCTAAAATATATCTGTTCTGTCAGTCAAGCCAGTTCAGGATCTCCAAGCTGACAATGCCACCATGAATGCCTGCCACATACGTTGCCCCAGTCTTCTGCCACCCACAGCCTGCTGGTGCACCTGCCTGGACCTAAAGCATGCCTTCTTCTGTCTTTGATTGGCTCCGGTCAGCCAGCTTCTCTCTACAAAGATCCAAGTACTGAACTCAAAAGTCAACTGACCTGGACTGAACCTCCCAAAGGGTCAAAAACTTGTTTTTTCTCTGGAAAAGCAGTTCTGATAAATGATACCAGAGCTGCCTGATGGAAGGGCACAGAAAACCTCTGCTACAATATCTGGCAGAATCTAGTTACAGGAAAAAATCTTCAGATTTCTTGGAGATGCTGGCTTCTGTAGAGTCTGGATCTCTGAGTTCACAAAAGCAGTGAGGCTTACTCAGTCAGCCCCTGGGAGCACCAGTGGCTACCTGAGCAGATTCTTGGACGCAGTTGCTAAGGGCTGCCTCCCTGCTTCACTTCACTCTCTAATAGGCACTGTCCTTTTGGTCAAGAAAGCCAACTAACTCATCTGAGCCTGAGCCTTGACTGTCCAGGTGCCACATGCTGTAATGCTGTGGCCAACTTGGCCAAAGATATTTTGGCCAAAGCTCTCCTGCTGCTGCTTCCTGCTGCTGTTTGGAAACCCACCACCAATGCAAAAGTAACTTGATTCAGAGGCTGAAGGCCCCTCAGGGGATCCAGTTGACTGAAGCTTCATCTCCATCCTGAAAAACTTTATCCAGTACTCCCAAAAGATCAGAGCCAGGCCTGCCCCCACTGCTTATTCTGCATGCTCAGGCAGCAGTGCTGGCTCCCCCACTCCCATAGCCAGTTCAGGCTTCAGCGTCTGTGTCACTGACTCTGATCACATGCAATGTAATGGACTCTCTTTCAATTTAAAGATAAAACATAACCCTACAGATACAGCTCGTAACCAATTAAAAGACCAGCTATACCTATAGACATTCACACACACACACACACACACACACACACACACACAACCCAAGGGTATATTAACTGCCTTTACAAGTTGCAGAAATCCAGCCTTAGGTCTATCATTTCAGAGTTTAAAAAGCCCATCCAGATAATTGATGGAGAATTTACCAGTACCGGACAGCTCACTCTGAAGAGACAATGTGCTCAGAGCATTTCTCTGGTCACTCTGGATGCTGACCAGTCCATGCATGGCTGAAGCCCGTGGGCACCAGCCACAGAACTGCTCTGTACTGCAAGGCATTACTCACCTTGATTTTTGTGGCTTCTCAGGCTGCTTATCCCAGTCTTTGCTTCCTTGGCCCACGTTCCTTACTACCTGTGGTTTGTGCCTTAAATTCTATAGACAGTCACCACCAAGATTTGATGAGTGTCCAGGGCACATCGGACACGCTCATAGACCAGATTAACTCCCTCACTACCTTGCTAGAGTAAGTTACAGAGCAGACAGGCCTAAAGAACATCTAGTTGGGCCTTGTTTCAGAAGATCACATGTAACATACCCAGAGAAGATCTGCAGGGGAAACTAAAAGAGCGGGGAAAGCATCAGAAACCTCCTTCCCCCAGTATACTTCGGTTTCTTAGTTGCCCAGGTAACGGCTCCTCTTGCAGTTCTGGTTGCTTCTGTCTCCTAGAAATGGCTGGTCACTATGATGCATCTTGTAAGAACTAATCAAAGGGACAGTCAAGTCCCCTGCCTTGGTACTTCCTGCTTGCTTATTCCGCAGAAACCCTAGCACCCCAGAGATCAGCAGCTGACGTTTTGAGGAACAACTGATTCCTAGTCAGTACCTGTCTGATGTTAAATAAATCTGCCTCCAAATCTTGGCTGTCATTTTGATGTTTCCGTTTGCCCTTGCAAGAGGTGAGGCCACAATATTATGGAGTAGATAGCACATCTTCATCTTGCTCTACTAATTTTCTGACCCTCAGGACAATTAGAAACAATAGTGAAGGGGCTGGGGAGATGGCTGGGGGCCGGGGAGATGCCTCAGTAGAATAAGCACTTCCCTGGCAAGTGCAAGGACCTGAGTTCAGTTCCTGGTTCCTCAAAAAGAAAAGAAAAGAAAAGAAAAGAAATAGGGAAGTAACTCTTGTTTTAAGTCATTGAGCTCTGGAGCACTTTGCTATGCAGCATTAATAACTAGAACGGAATTTGGATCTGGAAGTACAATGTTGCTGTAATAAAAGCTGAAAACATTTGCCATTAGCTGTGGGACCCAGGGCCAGTATAAAGCCGGGAGGACCTTAAGAAGCATGCTAGTGGAAGCTGGAAAGATCTTGAGGAAATATTGCTGAGGGCTTGAAAGAGAGTAAAGAGAAGGCTTCTGCGTATCAATGTAGAAGGGACCTTTATCATGCTGTGGCAGAAAGTTTGCCAATATTGCTGGCAATAGTAATGTGGGAAATCAAAATGGGACCTATATACTTGTAGATGTGACAAGGGAAATTTTTAGGCAGAGTGTTAAAAGTGCCAACTGGCTTCTTTTTTTGTTGTGATAAAATATGTCAACAAAGCACACAGCAAAGATGAAACCCCTGTTTTTTAAATCAGAATTTTGAGAAATTATATGAGCTAGTACTTGCTGAATTTGACAATTTTTCTTTTCTCAATCTCTCCTAGCAAAAAGTGAAATTCAAAGAGCTCAATGAGATAATTCATTAAAAATCTCAGAGGGATAAAAATTGGTGTCTGAGACACTTTCAGGTAGATGAAACCTGTCTAAAGAATTTAAAAACATACATGATAGAATTTCCATGTTAAAACAATAGAAATCCTAAGAACATTAAGGGTTTTACAACAGAGGAATTTTATGGGGGTGGGGAGCTTCGATGCACTTTATGAAAAGGTTTATAAATTTGCCTTTTGTTCAGTGGATTAGGTTATAATTTGATACACCAAGATTTTAAGGGGATTACATCATCTTGAACTGAAAAATATAGGGAAAGTCCACAAGGAAAAGAGGCTTTTAACCTCTCAGCGAAAATGCAGGCTAAAAAATTTTCTTGTGTATAGGAAGATTTCATATATATAACAAATATTAGAAGAGGGTAGGGGGCCTGCCCCTTAGCTCAGCTCTTTA
>NDGM011178852.1:0-10969 GCA_002564305.1 Octomys mimax | reverse complement strand
AACCAACCAAACAAACAAACAAAAAAACTTGACACCAAGTCTGAAGATTGAGATAAGTAATTGAGGGTGGGGGGAAAGCACATTTGGGTCTGAGGCCTAAGGTATCTTTACACAAAAAGCCTGGCATCCTGGCAGAACTCAGACAAAATCTTCTTGAATACATAGGAAGAGGAGGAAGAGTTCCAATTCTTTCCTAGGAAGGGCAACAGGAAAATTAGAACTCACTCAGGTAGGTGTATGTGCTTCAGACTACCTGTTCTGTATTCTGACAATGGGAACACAGTGCATCTCTACACCTGCCCCTGGAGATGTGGGCTGGGCGGACCCTGAGTAGGGCCTCACTGCGGAGGACTCACCTTGCCAGTGGTGCTTGTAGTCACACATGCGGGACAGGGCGATCATCATGGCGCAGTACAGGGGCAGGATGGCCGCGCAAAGCCGCCAGCTCTTCCCCCGCCCACTCTCCGTGAAGCAGTGCAGCTTGCCCGCCAAGTAGAAGGTTGTGAAACCGAGTCCTGAAAAGGCAACTGCCAAAAAGAAACAGCAGGCATTACTGTAGCTGTTGGGAAGCGGCAGGTCAGGCAGGAGATAGTGTGGGAGTCATCCTGGCTTTAGGTTCATCATAGACAGGATGCCTCTGGCTCTTGGAGACTACAGGAGCATCCTGGGCTCATTATATCTCTTTAATACCTGACGTGAGCCTTAAAAATCTGTTCCTGTCTTTATCACATCTCTTTGGCAGCTGACATGGTGCAAAGAACATGTAATCTAATTGTGTAATAGAGGGTAACCCTACAGACCTCATAATACCATCAGAGTACAGTTCTGACTTCCAGTGGGCTTTGTTAGCCCTACTGAGTCTGTCTAGGCCCAAATAGTCCAAAGTCCAAATCTCCTCCTTCCAACGTGGAAATGCAGATTTTTCAGTTAATTGGACCAAATGTGTTAGTAACCACCCCTGGCCACTCTCCAAACTCTGGAAAAACAAAAGAAAAGCCAACACAAAAACTCCTCGCAGTTGCCATCTCTGGCTCTGCCCGCCCTTTGTGCTTGAAGGGGAAATTTTCCAACTGACAGCTGCCACCTTTCAGCTCTGCTTGTACAAAACTCTCCCAAGGTGCTTCACCTCAAGCCTGAAACAGATGGAGCTACTCTTGAGTCAAACTCACTCTCGAGTTTTCTCATCAGCCCGCTCTGAACACTACACTTTCTTTTAATAAATCTCTACCTTTCTTACTACTATGTGTGTGTCCTGTTTAATTCTTTCAGATACAATGTATTATAGTACAGAGACAAGTAAGCCACAAACTTTTCGTCCAGTCATTTGTAGGAATATAAATGAAATTTGAGGATGTAATGATATGGGAAATGAACATGACACAGAACTACACCTACTGTATATTTTAAGTCATATATAAGATCTAAAAGTTGACCTCAAGGAAGAGAGCACAATAGTGATCTGTAGAAGCTAGGAAGGGTGTGGAGAGGGGGACAGAGACAGCTTTGATGGTAAGACTGAAGTGTATTTAGCTAGGAGGAATTCCAACATTCTATAGCACTATACGGTTATATAGTCTGCAACAACTTATTATATATTTCAACTTAACCAGAAGTAGACAAATGTTCCCAGCATAAAGAAATGATTCATGTTTCCAGAGATGGAAATGCAAATTACCCCGAATTGATCATTATGTGTTGTATACAGCTATCAAATTATCATACTTTATCCAATAAACATACAAAAATACATGACAAAAAATAATACTGAAAAAAAAAGCCACAGTTGTAGCTCAGTGAGTCGAAACGTAGACCTCTTAGGACTAAGAGTAATGGTTATCCACTGTGTTTAGGTGTCCAATCATCTTAAATACCTAGCAAGCTTTAAAAGTTCCTGATGGCCACATGTCACTGCCAAGCATTCTGTCTGTGATGGTTAGCATGGGTGGCATGTATGCACATGTAAATACATACATACAGGCATGTGAGTACTGCCACTGCCCCAGTAATTCTAAGGCTGCAATGAACAAGCTTAGAGGGCTTTGTTGAAATGAAGCGCTACAGCTCCTTTCACTTGATGCCATCCTAATCAGAACTTCCCCCTTTGATTAGAAATACTCTTACTGGGGCAGGGCTCCTAGGTAACCAGGCCAACCAGTGATTTGGTGAAATAGGTCTTGTATATACTCTGTCAGTACAGCTACAACTTTAAGAGGCTGCCTAAATCCTGAGCCCCACCCTGAGCAGCCAGCAGGAAGCTGTTATGAAGGCAGGCGCTCAGGCCCGCTGCAGACCTGCTCAGTTAGCAGCTGTACTTGGTATTGTCCCACCAGGGCTCTGCATACACCTTGCAATCCTGCAAGCCCTGGCCTAAAACCCCACATCATCTTTAGAAGGGAGCTCTCCAAGTCTATCTTCAGGAAATAGCATAAACTATGGTGGAAATTTGGAAAATCTACTTCAAGTTATTTATCATCATGAAAAACCGAAAGTGACCATTACAGAGGTATAAATAAGCTGTGACATTTCCATTCAATAGACTGTTACACAACCATAAAAATTATGATTACATAACGATATCCTCAACACTTAAGAAACAATGTTAAATGAAAGAAGCAAGACTACAGTTTAGACTAGCAATGGCCAACTTATGATATGCACGCTACAGTGGGCCGCTGGTTATCACTGAAAGCTCTAAAAGACTCACCATCACTGTGTTTCTCGTGGGGTCAAGATACTCATGGCTCTGACACATTAACAAGACAAACCTTCAATGTTTCCAAATGATGTCACGTGTTCTTAGTGAGATCCCAGTTATGAGCATAACCATACCAAAGTAGGACTTTTTAGCAACCGCAGTAGACAGGATTACAATAGACTCCTCTCATCCAGGTCTTCCCCAGTATAAAAACGAAGCAAAAGTAAGGATTTTAGCAGTATTCAAACAGCAAAGCTAGGCAGACATACACTTACTGAGTATGTATTGTGCTTAAAGTGGGAGCACGTGAAGCCCTGCCTTGCCCAGCTCTGTTCTGGATTGTTTACCAAGGTGGAAGGACATTAAGTGATTTACGTTGTGTTCCAAAGTGACCCCACTTGGCCAGCATCCTGGCAAGTGCAATGGCTTCATAATTCTCATCCAATGCACTTTCCTCTGTTCCTTCTATTCATTTACATTCTCCCGTTAGCTATCAGAGTGGGAGAGGCAGGCTGGACAGTCGGCTCTGATTTGTGTTGGTCTCATCCTAAGCTCTTACAGGAGGAATAATAGGCTTTATTTAAATCATATGGTGTAGCAAGTCTACTCACCTAATTATACTAAGTGTAGGAGCAGAAAAGAACTGCCCTGGGGCTTTGTTGAGAAATGGATAAAAGTCCCCGAGATTGGAATCAGAAGAGAGGCAGCCAGCCCTGAGGGTTGCCAAATTGGCATCTCTCGGGGAAACAAACAGGTTTTTTTCCTAAAGGCAACAAATATAGTGGATGTTGAGTAGGAATTCAGATGCATTCCCATAGACAGAGAACCTAGAGACTTTAACACAGAGAAGCCATCAACTGAAGCTAAGTATACTACCGGTACCTCTGGGCATCTTTAAGGGGTAGAGACCAGCTAGGATCTGCCTGGCTCAGGTGAACATCCCAGCCTTCACCCAACCTTGGATGCCCCAGGAATTCTCATCTGGCCAGCTCTTGTACCACAGGCTTTGTCTTGTTCTTTGGAGTATGAGTAAAGGACCTTTTTCACAAGGCAGGAGCCAGTACCATACCATAGCCCCTCCAGAGTGTTGAGCCTCGCTTCTGCTTCCTTAGAGGCTGCCTGCAACAACCTAGAGTCTGCAGGCAGGCAGACCAGAGCCAGTCTTCTTTATCACCTGCTATTGGGTCTTTGGACAGTATTTCTGAGCATTACCGCATGTCCTTACTTCTCTAGGTGACAGGATGAATTTCCAATTTCATGCTAAACCTTATGTGTGTCACTTTCTCGCTGACATTTATACCATTATTGAGCTGACATAATGTCCTTTGACAAAGGACTTTTGAGGCAGATCCTCCTGGCCTGGGAGGCATGCCTGAGCTACAAAAAGCTCTGCTCTTTGCACTCCTGATTTTGCAGTAACCACCAGAGCCACAACTAGGTTCTACCAAACCATGCTGAATTAATAGGATTCTGTCTATGAATAAGGGTGTGGGGTGAGGGCAGTATCTCTCATCCCACACCCAACTCTGAGGTTCTGGGACTCTCAACCATTAAGGCTTAGATTCAAATTCAACCAGGAGTACAAAAAAGGAAGATAATCAAACTGAACATTTCCAATTCTAACCCAGCCTTTCATTCTCTTCTCAAAGAACATGTGTATTTGGGAATCTGAGGGAAGAGGTATTTTAACCTAGTATGGAACAAATTAGATGATATTCACTCCAAGTGAGTGTCTAGCTTTATATGTAGGCCTAGCTTTTGGCTAGACAAAGAACCAAAACAGAGAATGCAGAGACATAGGCATTGAAAATTTTGGAAAATAGGGATTATAAAATAAATGTATTCTTATCTTGCTAATATTACCTACAAAAGAAATATGAGCAAAAAACTCCCAAGCTAGTGGTGGTGTGAGAGGTGTCAAGAATCTTCGTGTTCTAGGTAGCAAACTTGTTTACTGGTGTTCCAGTTTGAAACACACACGTGCACACATCCCCAAACACACCCCATGAGGGCACAAGTGTCCCTTTATTAGTGATGGGAGGATCCAGGCATGGTGATCTGTGGGGAAAGCACGTGCAGTCACTTTCAGAAACTGTTACAAGATCTCTTGGCTGCAAGCAGCAGATTGTAAATATTTATATGTCGATCTGGCAGTGCAAAGCAAAGACGCTCTCAACAAGGAAGAAGACTAAAGGTAATAGCTTCCCATCCTGACCTGGCACTTGAAATGCTCAGTTGCTGCTTGCAGTGAGAGCAGATAAGCAGAGGAGGCCCATCTAAGGAGCTGGTCCAGAAGCTGATGTCTGGTGTATCTGTGAGCAGGGTTATTTCTTCTCTGGTGACACTGAGAAGAAATCACTGGTTCTTTTCCTCAGTCACCAGGTGAATTAGCATTGGTTGATATCTCTGTCTCTGTCTCTGTCCTTGTCTCTGTCTCCCTGTCTCTTTGTCTCTCTGCTTCTTCTTCTCCTTCTTCTTCTCCTTCTCCTTTTCCTTCTCCTTCTTCTTCTGCATTTTAGGAAAGGGTCTACAGGGTGTTCAGGATCTCACTACTAGACTACACTCATAGTGATCCACCTGTTTATAGCCTCCCAAGAGCTGGGATTACAGGCGCGTGCCACCATGCCCAGTCTCAATTGCCATCTCAGCATGCCCTGGGGGCAGAGCCGGCATGGTACACCCAGAGATCGAACCCCTGGCTCCTGTGCCTGCTTGTAGGTGCTTTAATCTGCTGAGCTATTTGGCCAGCCCTCTCTGTCTCTTCTCTCTGTGTCTGTCTCTCTCTGTCTCTGTTTCTGTCTGTCTCTCTGTCTCTGTCTCTCTGTCTCTGTCTCTGTCTCTGTCTCTCTCTCTCCCTCCCAACCTCCCTCCGTCTCTCTCTTCCTGGGTTCTTGCCACAGGAATGATCTCGGAATGTGCTCTTGGGTTTCTGAACAAACAGGGCCCCTTCTGTTCTTCAGGGACAGGGACAGAGAGCCACCCCTCAAACTAGGCTGGACTCAAGAAACAAGGTGAGTTGCTCTCAGTTCTTAGATAAGGTGATATTCTCAGAAAAGAAGCAACCTCCAAGGGATGAAGGCATGGACAGATAGAGTGGCGCTTTGATGAATGTGAAAGGAAAGAAAGAGGCAACTACGCCTAACTGAATGGATACCAGGCACATCCTATCTGAAAGAGGATAGCCAAGCCATTGGCTGCTCAGAGCCTCCCATCGGTCAGTACTGGGCTTGCAGCTTTCTTGATCTGGTCTCTTCATCCTCAAAACAACACTACAACCCTGTCACTATATCATGAATGAGAAACAGAGGCTCAGAAAGGACTAGTTATCTAATTCTGTGTGACCCTTCAGAAACCATGAATCTCTTTTTTTAAATAGACTTAAAATCACAGATATTCTTATATCATTGCAATCACAGCATTGTTAAACACCTATTGGCTTTGATGGCAAGGAAATATGTGCCCTTAATAGTCACCAATGAAGTCCTAGGACCAAAGACTGCCTGGCAAAAGAAGGCACATAAATATGGTACCTAAATGAATATATAGGTGGCAGAGACTATTCCACAAACATAATTAAACCCTATTAAGTACTCTGGCAACAAGCTGAGGTCCTTGGGGATAGAAAGACATATATAACCCTGAAAGTCATGTCTTTTGCCCCTGTTTTTGGGCAGCATAGTATCTGAACAGGCTGAGCTAACGGATATTTGCAACTCATGCAATTGGTCAATTGGTTCTACACCACTATTTGAGAATGAGAAACAGAGAGATGGAAAAGGACTCTAAAAGCTCATAATTAGTCTGAATGCAAATGTCAGAGGCAGAAAATACAAATAGAGAAAAGCAGACTGTAGACTCCTTGTGGAACCTCAGTTTGCATCTTCAAAGAGCATTTTGTTCTGGAAAAAGAACCAACTCAATTGCAATGTCCAAAGAATGCAAAAGAGCGATAGGTCAGAAGCTGACTGGAGTTAGCAAGTGACCACACTTCTGTCCACTCTTTGGAGGCCAGAATCCTGGCAACAGGCAGGGGTAAGAAGGGACAGTGGTAGCAGAGAGAGTTAAGGGTTTTTAAATGACAGCAGTTACCTTGGATTCCACACTGCTTGATGAAAAATACTTACCAGGAGTCATAACTGTTCCTCCTCATCATATATGAAGCTAGGAACAATTACAAAGGTGGGAAGTGGTTTTGCACATCAGAGCACCCTAATCTATAGACACTCTAATCCATAGGACAAATTTTCCTTTTATCAGTTTTGATGATACACTACAATGATCTGAAACATAACTGTAAGAAGAATAAGCCTTCAAAAGGAAGAACATACCTCTTTCCATAAAGCCTTGAAAGGGAGCTGATAAAAGCCTGGGCAGGACTACCATAAAGATAATATTTTAATGAAAAATGATTTTATTTTACCTCCAAAGACTTTACTATTATATAAATTTGATGGTAAGATTTGAATAGTAATGTAAATATTTGAGAAATAACCAAAAAAACAATAGCCAACGACTTGCCAATGGGCTCATCCAATTCTCTTCTGGGGGCGGGGCACATAGGTTTCTGCAGAAGCTCTAGGAATCATGACTGCTCATGCCTGCTGTCTTCTACAGAGTTGGCTTACACACTTTCATCAACTGTCTTAGCCCCTGCTGTATGATTTGCTAGGGAAATACAACTCTATAAACCCACCCTTAGCAGCTTTGATTGGCGATCTAAGCCAATATAGGAAGGAGACACAAATGGGCTTTGCTTTAATAGCTGCTTTGCCTGAGATGTGGAACCAACAGGGATCATTGGTAAGCTAAGCACACAGCCCAGTCAGAGTACTGCATAGTGAAAAGAGGCATCTGTCTTAAGCTGGACAAGGCCATTGATTTAATTACAGAAGAAAATTGTGGCAAATTCTAGTCTCAAAAGCCCCAAGTGATGAAGTGGTATGCCAACATTCTCCCATATTCTGTTCTTAAATTAAAATTTCCATGATCAAAGACTACCCACATTCATCTTGTATATCTTGTACTTATATTGTATCCGTGTTCATCTATACACTTTAAGGGAAGCTGATCATAAACAAGACAAACAACCTTATTTATCTTATATATTCCTCCTTTTACTTATGCTATCTAAATATAAGTAAGTTCATTATTTATGAGCAGAATATATTTATTGAGGGAAAGAAAGCTCCTGGGGCCAGGGATATGGCTCAGTGGAATAAGTGCTTCCCTGGAAAGCACAAGGGCCTGAGTTCAATCCTCGGTTCTGAAAAAAAAAACAAAAAAGAAAGAAAGAAAGAAAGAAAGCTCCTGTCTGAAAGAAGGATAGGAGTGTGGGGGGTCTGAGCAGGTTGTCCCCCTAAATAAGTTCATTTTATGTTAACATGAAAATTGTAGATTTTGATTTTCAAGTCAATAGGGTCATTTTAAATTTGGGAAAGCAAGTATGTTGAATTTTCACTTCTGTAACAACAGACACTGCTAATTGGTCAAAGGCCTTTCTCCAGAGAGCTAACTTCAGGTTCAGAATCTCTCTCTAGATAGTGTCTAATCAATGACATGCCCCAGGCAGCAAACTGAATTCATTTGCTGAGTTCTCTTAAATCACTTACTTCAAGCAAGATTGTCACAAAAGCACAATTCTCATTGGTGTCTGAAGACTTGAGTCTAACATGGAGTCATGTTTCTCACAATGGTCTCATGTGTTCACCAAATGGGAGTAACAATATCTGCCTCAGCCATTTTCAAAAGACGTGGCGTGTGTGAAACTGTTTTGTAAACAGAAATTCAACATATAATGTGTATGTTGATTTTAATAAAACAAATCAAGTGGTTACTATGAACCCTGAATGTTGAAGCTGGGGCCAAACTCGGACCTACTTACCACAAAGCTCAGTTTGGTCCTGCCTCCAAACATGGAAGTTCCTAATAATTCTCAAACCTGGACTTCTATTTGTATCAGTGGGCAGACTATATACCTTTGTTAAAAATAATTAAATGTAGGATGAAATATAAAAAAATCAGTGCGTCATGGCGTTGACAAATTAGTAAAAGTGAAGTTCCTCCAAACCATGTACAGCAAGAATTTTAGTGTTACGCTTTAAATTTAGAATGTCCCTCAAAGTCTTATGTGTCAGGAAATTGATTAACACAGAAAATTGGTGCCAGAGATGTGAGGTCCTTGGTGTGATTACATTTGACCATATGTTTCAAAGCCTTTGATTCTGGTTTGTGAAAGGGGCTTGGAAAGGACTGCAGAAACCTTAAAAGCCTGTAGAGTTTAACCAAAGGTGATTCTACGTAGAGCTAAGAACATAATGCTTATAGGAATGTTGATAGTGAAAACCAGGCACAGAAGGTTTCATTTGGGAACAAGCCCTCCTTTGGCGTTTGGTTAAAGAACACTGTGTTACCTCTGGAAAAAAAATTTTTTTTTGTTCACAATTTGCCCATGATTTTAAACTTTACAGGAATGGAGATTAAGAGCAGTGGACTAATTCATCTGACAGAGGACATTTCAAGAGAGCCCAACACTCAGGCTGTAGCATGAGTACTGCCAGATATGTTTTAGCCAGATTTAGAGTGAGACTCAAAGACAAAAGACAAAGCAGAAAAACACTGAAATATTTAAATTTTGGCCAAGAAATTTTGGTCCTCACATGACATTAGGAACAGAAGAGGTGTGGTTACTGAAGAGATTAGTGGCATTAAAAAGGAATAAGCGCTTTATATAGAATAGGAACAAGAAGACAGACACTTGAGGACATTTCAGAAATCAGCACTTTCTGACTATCATAGCTCAAGGGTATAGAACTGCAAAGCTTTTATTTGAGAAGAGTCCCTGAGATGCCTGCTTGAGAACGGCCTTCCAGAAAATTGGCTCCCCAAGATTCATTTCATTATGCATAGCCATTTCAGTATTCAAAGCTTCTGCAGCCATGGACAAAGGGATCACTATTTCTGCTCAATCTGGCAGCTGATATTAGTTTTGTCCATCTGATGCTGGCCTTATTGGCATGCAGAGTGCAAGAGTTTTGAGGTCAGGAAGGCTTTCACCCAGATTTCAAAGAAAGATCAAGAGACCAGAGGAGGCATCCTTGAGGCGACACTGAACCAAGCTGTGGAAATGAAACCAAAGGTGTAGTGCAGACTCCAGATAGATAGGGACATCAGGATATGAATTTTCTACTAGGAAAATCTATAGGTAGTAAGCAGAGCAAGCCCAAGAGAGAAGCCATATAGGCTGCAACCAGCAAAGCTATAGGCCTGGAGCTGCCCAAACCCTTTAGAAAACACATCTGGCCACAACATGCCTTGGATGCTGGACATGGAGCTACAGAATGTAATGGCTGCCCTACAGGTTTGGGGTCTTACTTTAGTATGTTTCTTCTTTATCCACCCATTCTTCCCTTTTGCAATGTAAGTGTTTACCTTGTGCTATTTCTTATAGACACTTCACTTTAAAAATTATAGGTAAAAACTATGAAAGAACAGGTAAGAAAAAGGGATAACAGAGTGAGAAGTCTAATCCATGTCTAACTGAACACAGAGAATGAAGAAGCAATATTCAAATAGATAATGGCAGAGGGTATCTCAGAATGTTGGAAGATATCCCCTAGGTTTGTAAAGTCCAGTAACTCTTAGGCAAGATGTGTAAAAGAAAATCCACATCCTGAAACAATTTTATGTCATGCAAGTAAAACCAGGATACCAAAAACAGTCAGAAAGAATGGAATATTTACAAAAGAGCAGGAGAAACATTTATAGCTGACTTCAAAAGAACCCCACACTGAAGGTCGTTTACAACAACCTCATCTACAATGAAATAGTATCTTCAAAGTTCAAAGAAAGAAAATGTCAAACTAGAATTATGGATTGAATAAAGCTATCAACCAAGAATGAAGTCAAACAAGGAAATTTTAGGAAATCAATAATACGGAGCCTTTATTATGAAAACATTTCAAATAAAATGAAAGGGGTATGCTTTAAAAGGCTGAGACAGAAAAAGAATGAAAAGCAAAGATACTGGCTTATATCTAAATTAAACTGTGCACCAGTGGGTGGTTTTGTTCGGCAAAATGAAGGAAAAACCAGGCTAGGATTAAGACACCAAACAAATTCTATACTAAGTGTGTTAGTTGATACATTGTGTCAACTTGGCTGAATCAGCTCCACATTTCTCAGCATGGGGGCTTAGTCCTGCAGGTGGGCAGAGTCCAGGAATTGAGAAAGGCTTCCTGCCGCCCTGCTGGACTTCCTGCCTCCTGCCACCCCGCC
>NDGM011178845.1:0-10411 GCA_002564305.1 Octomys mimax | reverse complement strand
TTTGAGATAGTCTCTGGATGTATCCCAGGCTATACTTGAACTCAGGAACTCAGGAATCCTCAAACATGCAGTAGTCCTCCTGTCTCAGCCTCCCCAGAATGTTAGGATTATAGGCTTGCACCACCACATCTAGCTTATCTTTTTAATTTAAATTGTCTTGATACCTTTGTCCAAAATCAGTTGATTATTTAGAGGTTACTGGGACTCTGTTCTATTCCAGTGGTTTATTTTCTACCTATCTTAGTCCATTTGAGTCACTATAGCAGCATAGCACAAATAGTTTATTCAAAAAAGAAATTTATATCCACAGTTCTGGAGGATAAGATGTCAAATTCAAGCTTTGGTATTTGGTGAGGTCCCATTTGCTGGCCTACAGCATGGCTCCTTCTCCCTATATTCTTACATAGTGGAGGGAGCAAGACATCATCTGTTGGCCTCTTTTATAAGACACTCGTTCCACCTATGGAGGCCCCACCCTCAAGGCCTAATCACACCCTTTCTTCTCTATGGTATCATATTGGTGATTAGGCTGTAACATGAATTTTGGGGGAGCGCAGACCAACTGTAGCACTATCATTTTTCCAATGACAAACTCTTTTGATTGTTGTAATATTTGAAATCAGGTTTCTTTTTAAAAACATTTTGCCTTTAAATGATACTTTTGACTTCTGGATCTTTTGAACTTACCTGCAAATTCAAAAATTGATTTATCAGTTCCCCCCCATACACACACACACACACACACACACACACACACACACACAAAAGAAAAAAAAGAAGAAAAGAAAAAAAAAAAAGAAAGAAAGAAACCTGTTGAGGAGCCACCTGTGGTGGTGACACCTGGGATCCTAGGACTCCTTAGTGACTTAGCAAGAGCCTGTCAGACTGGGGATGTCAGTAAAGGGCTATGAGTTAAATCCCTCTAGTATTCAAAAAACGGAACAAAACACTCAAAATCAAATGGTTGAGTTTTTTATTGGATCTCTGATTGAATCTTTAGATTTGTACTAAAAATAATGATGACATATAACAATATCTTTTCTTTCTTATATGAATAAAGTTTCTCACTTTATTTAGAGCCCCTTTATATTTTCTCAGTGATGATTTATATGGTTCTACTTTCCCTCTTTAAATTATACTTTCAATGTAAAGTTCTCTTATGTCCTTTTCCTACTGTATAAAGTATACAAAAATTATGTTACTGTACATTTCTTAAATTTTTAGTTTCCAGTTTGTGGCTACAGAATAGAAATGACTTTGTAGGTTGTCCCTCTCCTTTTGGTTCAAGTGCTTTGTATGTTAATCTGAATTATATCTCTTTAAAATTGAAACTCTTGATCATCTCTAGCTGTGAAATCCATTCCTACACCTTTCAAGACACCTTCTTTACCTAGTTCTAATTCTATTTCTCTGCTCATGAAATCTCTGTTTCTTTTACTTTGACTTGTCAGGTACTCCTGTCTCAAGACTTTCTGTGGCCTCCTGCCCTCATCTTTGTGTTAGTCAATCTATGCACATGGCTTCCACTGTTGTGTGTATAGTCATCACTCAGGTTCTCTTTATTGGAACTAATTGATCCCCACACCTCTAGTCTTAAGTTTCAATTGCCAAAAAGAATTATTCCCTCCTTTGGTTATTACTTTAATGTCAACATTCGACCCTGAGACTGTTACACATCCTCACCCTTAGTTTTGCAAGCACATACGTCTGTATTGGAATCTTCACACTATGACTGACTGGGAAGGTAACTTGGCGAAGTGTGACCACTGACTCTTTGTTTTGCTCATTTATAAAACAAGGGAAATAATTGTAACTTATGGTTAATAGTTAAATGCACATGCACATTGCTGCAGCTTAGAGTGTTAATTACCTTATGGTCTTTGTTCATGTATCCTTAGTTTAGTATTCCCTCTTTTACAAGTGTGTTATTCAGGACCAAATTCAAAATGTCAGTTCTTCCAAAGAAACATTTGATTCATGTTTTCCTCTGTCTTGTAGCATTTTTCTATCTTCACTTTTTGGCTCAATGTAATATCTCCTTTTAAATTATGGCCACTAAAAGAGCAGAATTAGTGGCTGATTCATCCTTGTATCTTTCTGATCACCTAAGCACAGCTCATGTCTGGTTGTTACTGCATATACAGAGCTTCCTCTCTTTTCGTGTGCGTTTCTAAGAAATAGAGGCAACTGATTCCGTAAATACCAAGAGCGATCTGCCCGCTAGTGAGCCTGCACCCCAGTGTGGCCCCTGCCTGCCCCTGCCCCATTTTTTTCTCTTACATCAGAACCTTCCTCCATGTGTGATCCAGTCCTGGTTTTGGCTGTGGTTCAGCAGATCCTAAAGAAAGGTTTTCTGTGTTTAGGCCTCAATCTTTGTCTTATTTTGTTCCTGGCATTTGCTGATCTCTAGTTTATACTCTGTAGCTGTGTTTGATTCTATTTCATGAAAATAAAAAATGTGTTACACATACTGCCAGAGTTGTCTTGCAAGTTAAGGCTTCTTCCTTTAGAGACTATAAATAAAAACTTAATTTGTTCTTAAAAAGTATATCTATTTTTTTCCCTTTGTCCTTTTAGCTTCCTCTTTGATGTGGCCAACATATATGTATAAAGAATGAAAATCCATAGGGGCCAGGGAGATGGCTCAATAGAGTAAGCTCTTGCCTGGCAAGCACAAGGGCCTGAGTTCAATCCCTGGTTTTGAAAAAAAAAAAAAAAGAATGAAAATACAACTTCATTTTTCTTAAACCTAGATATTGGTTGCATAGCATATTAAAACATAGATATCAAATTATAAAATATCTTTAAAAATTAAATTTCAGATAAGACATTTTATGCTCAAATGATTCACCGTAGTTGTAAACAATTCAAGTAAGAATTCCATCTGATAATTCATGCTTATACAGTGGACTTTCTTATTCTTGTAAGTTTCATTCTTATACTTTGTTTACTTTTTTTAGATTAAAAAGTCTAACATGTTTGAATATAAATTATAATCAGCTAACCAGCATTCCTAGAGAACTTTGTTTCCTTAAAGATCTTTCTGAACTTCATCTTAACTACAATCAGCTCATTTGCATACCTGAAGAGATTAAATTCTTGAAGAAGCTGCAGAAGTTATTTTTGGTCAGGAACAATATTGAGCTTTTGCCAGAGGTAAGTAAAATTGGGAGGCTCACTTTGTTTATCTGAGGAAAGGAACTCATCTCAATTCTGATGGCCAGTGGTTTGGGTCAGCTTTGGATGTTGGTATACAAGCCATTATTTACTTTCACTCAGAGTAGATAGATTCAGTTCCCAACCCCTCTAGTAAAACAAGGTTCTGATTTGGATAATTCTAAGCAATACCATATTAAGTAAATATAAATACAAAGTACTTCAATTTGAATTTCCGATAAGGAATAAGTAATTCTTTAAATATACCTGAGAAGTTGTGTAGGATATACTTTTTTAAAATTTTATTGAGAAACAAATATCAATGAGACAATTTCCAAGCTGATTAATAGGACATTTTCAATAATTAATACATTGCACATTGTTATCTTCTCAGCGGTCATCCACAGCACAAGAAGCAGCCAGGAGACATCCCACCCAAACACTGCTACTACAAATCCTTCCTCTCACTGAACCAAGCGAAAGCAGCCGTACATCTATCCTGACTATGAGATATACTTATACTGAAAATTATTCATTGTCTAAGATTTGAGTCTAAGTGTTACACATTTTATTCAGCAACATTCTATACAGAGCAAAATACAAATTTCTTTCGATTTTTGGAATATGTACTGGAATATGTACTTTCATTTTTCCTCTATGTGTGTTCTTAGTCTTCCTTTAACCTGCCCTGGGTGTAGAGGCTCACCTGTGTGGGCATCAGTGAGCTTCTTTCTCTTCTGACTGTCTATGGATTTGGCCAGTGAGAGAGGCACAGGAAGTGAAAGGGCAAGAGGTAGGACCAGGTATTCCCACGGCACCGTCTCTGGCAGGGTCCTTTTTGCTCCATACAGTTCCAGAGGGCCACAGTTAATGCCAGGTGATCCTCTTGTGGATCAATACTACTTCTCCTTGGCTGCTCAGGACTAGGATGGTAAGAACTCACTGCTGCTGCCAGCATTGTGGGTTTAAGGAGCCACTTTCCGTGGAAGTTTAGTGCGCCTAGACCCAGGCAATATAGTAACCTTTGTTAAACATTCTTCACATTTCCAGCTTGAGAGTTTTCCCCAATGATAACTAAACAGTGGATCTACCTTTCTTCCTTAGGTAAGTTAGAGTTAATTTTTGTACTGAAGACATGATAGACAGTAAACCGAGAAAGAAAAGGAGATTAATGAAGTTCATATACAAATAGAAAGTACTTAACAGTTTTATTTTTTCTTATGAAGATGTTTCCTTCAAAAATCCTGTATATGTGATTTGTGAACATGTTAAAGTAGTTCTCAACACATATTTAAAAGATTTTATTCTTGATTTTTTTTTTTTTTTTTCTTTCTTTCTTTTTAAGACAGAGTTTCACTATGCACTTCCAGCTAGTCTTGAACTCACTGTGTAGCCCAGGCTGGTCTTGAACTTGCAATAATTCTCCTACCTCAGTCTCCCAAGTCCTGGGGTTATAGGTGCCAAGCTTTTCTTAAATTTCTTAAAAATTCTAATTCCTATTAATAACTGAAACATCCTAAAGTTAAAAGCAAGTGTATTAAAACAAACTTATTTGAGGGAAAAACAATAGCAGCAGCAAAGCATCATCATGCGAATCAGACCAAAGTTCACCATAACTCTATGACACAGGTCTTTATCATCCCTGTTTTACAATAAGAAATGGGGGCTGCTTTAACTTGAGCAATTTGGAAAGGACAGAAAAAGTTCTAGACTGTATATGTCTGCCTTAAATATCTGTCTTTAAAATCACTACTAGTAGTGTATAACTATGAATTCCAAGAAATATGTATTTTTTTAAAAAGTAAATACTGGTTAGTCCTATCATGAACTTTCAGTGACCATGATTGTTTATATTCATGGACATTTAATATTACAATGGTTTCATGATACTTATCTTTGTGACATTCCTTCTTCCTCAGTTAACCTGTGAGGCTTGCTTAGTGTTGACCTAGCCAATCAGAATATTGTACACATTCGGCATAGTGATTTGTTCAGATGACTTCAACTTTGTTGATGAGATGGAACTTCACTGGATATATAGGAAATAAATGTCTTCTTTGTGTGGTGGGATTGGTAAATAGAAGAAGTTAAGCCCAGACATTCTGACTTCTATGTTATCATTCATTAGGAGCTCTACCTTTGTGATGGTATGCAAAAGTAGAACATGATGACAGATGTGAACACTAGACCAGCTATGTTCAATCACATCTTTTTTTGTTTGTCTGTTACCTCAGTCATCTCAGCCATTTGTTAGTTTGGTTTTGGTTTCTGTTCACTTAAAAACTGACACATCTGAAGTAATAATGTAAAAGACATGCATGGAAGATCTTTCATAATCTGACCTCTTTTTTCTCACCCTGGGTTTTTGCCATCCTAGATTTCCTACAGTTTTATTTTAAGTAACTATATCTTATTATTATAAAACAAAATCCCTATTTATTTTTTAATCATTTATTTATTTGTTACGGGGTCTCACTATGCAGCACAGACTTGTAGTGGCCCTCCTGTCTCAGCCTCTCCAGTGCTGGGATTATAGGTGTGTGCCGCCACACCCAGTTTCAGTGACAGGCTCTGCTCACTTACAGTGGGCCGTCATGGCATGTGTTGTAGGGATCAAACCCGGGTACTTGTCCTTGCCAGGCAGAAGCTTAGACCACTGAGCTATCTCCCCAGTCTATAAATCCCTGTTTTTTATGATCAGAGAATCTCAGGTTAAACTTCATTACTTCAGGGAAGACTGACTAAATATCCTATTGTTTTTCTTATATTACTGTACTTTTAACTCTGAAAAACTTATTCACATAACACAACTGGGTCATCATCTATTTGTCAATTTTATATCTTTGATTAAAGATGTGGGGAATATGAAAAATCTACAACAGTAATATTAAATGTAATAATAAACTGCAGTCATGACGACAACAAACTAATGAAAAAAATTCAACAATTTTAGAGATAGCATTATCAAGAACACATTATCAAGTGTTTTTGAGCAGTTTGGGAAAACTATATTTTGACTTGTGAATACTGAGAATATATTATGGATTGGAAAATCTTTGAGGCTAGCACAATAGTAAGAAGAGTATCCTGACATTAGAAAGGTATGTGGGGTTTAATAAGAGGTGGATGTGCATGGCAGATGGCAGATTCCTTTTCAATGACCTGATGCCCAGCTAATGAGAATAACAGACACCTTCAAGGATTAGGGTCTGTGCGATTTGGAGGTATGTCCTTTCTTGCCTAAGGTCATGCTCCTTCTAGGGTATCCTCTATGACCTAACAAGGAAGGATTATAAAGACCTGGCATTTTCTCTCTAATTCTGAAAATACTGACTGGTCAATACCCCCTCTAGAACTCCTTACCCACTTGAAAGAGGTTCTATTAGGTCTGTATCTACCTTGATCCTGCCATTTGTCCAATTCTTCTTATTGACCCTATTTTTACAGAGGTGATCCCTTTAATACTTTCAGTACCCGAACTCCATCTCAGAATCTGCTTTCAGGGAATCCAACCTCTGATAAAATGTAGTAAGACCAAAGGGGAAGGTGTTGGCATGATCAGATACATACTATTTCCCATGGAGAACACTGGTCATCAGGAAAGGAGGGTCATACCAGAAATATCTCTACAAATAATAAAAAGTACTCTTATTTTTGAATTTAAAAAATCTTGATATTTCTATTTGAAAAAAAATCCCCCTAGTTATCAGCCTGATAGTAGATATACTAGGACCCAAATGTACTGTAACATAGTTAATATGGTTATGATGCAACAGAGCACGTAGATGCAGTTTTATCTCCTTTTGAAGGATTGCCTTGACATAATGTTAAGCAGAAGATAGATGCATAATGAAGTATCAATAGAGACAGAATTCCAAAATTATTTCTCTGTTTCTTTCTACTTAATCATAGGCAAGTCTGTTCCAGAATTTATTGTATTATAGCCCCTTGAATAAGGACATTTAGGTTAACAACTCATTTAATACATTTTAAAGGTGCATGAAGTAGGAATTCTATTAGTATTTCCATTTTATGAATGGAGAAATCCAAAGTATTGAGAGTTTAGAAATTTGTTCACAGTTATACTTAGTAACTATCAAGGGCGAGGTGTGAACCTAGAGTTTTTTCTCATAACATGTTATATTGCTCTGGGGTGGGTAGAAGAAATTCAGAGCTCAAGATGTTTGTCAGTCTGTAAAAAATCATCTTGGAGAAGATGTATTAAAGAATTGTTCATATGGAAAACTTGGTCGCTTCCATCAGGTTTGGGCTTAAAAGATATGCTTATGATTTTAGACATTAGATTAAAAAATCTCTCTCTCTTTCTCTTTCTGATACAGGGAATTTGTGATCTTAAAAAACTAAGAATCCTAGACATAGCTGGAAATATTATTCAGATATTTCCACCAGGAGTAAGTAGTGTTAACTTCTATATAATTAAGAAACAGTTCTGTTTATACTATTGGGAATAGAAAAATATAGGCAACCAGTAAAGGCTTTGGTTGTTGAAACCTTGAAATACACAAATGACTCAAAAATTTTCTTTGTTTCAAAACTTTTAGAATTTCAAAACTTATTCTCTCCCATTCTTTTCATTGGGTTTGGTGCCTGTTGAACTTGGTTGAACTAAATGAACTCTGATTGCTATCATGCATATTTTAATATATCAGCTATGATTAAATTTTTTGGTTATTACATACTGCTTTTGGTCACTGTAGGTGCCTTGAAAATTTTATTTCCATTGGTATTAATTTTTATCCCTTGTAATTAATCCAAAGGTGACACTTTGTTGTTTCTAAGCCATAAGCAATGAAAAATGCACCTTTACTTCCCACTGGAAGTAAATTTTTACCTTGGTTTACTTTAAATAATTGAGAAACATTTCATCTTGGCACCTTCTAACTTCAGGGAAAGAAATTACAGTTTTTCATATAGCATTTTTGTAGCCAAGTTAATATGCTTGAAAGTTCAAGGTAATAATTAGAAGTCTACTAATTCCAGAGCACACAAAAGAAAAAAAATGATCCAGTAATTAGTTTTTTTCTGATTGATGGGATCCAAATTGAGATTTCAGTCCTTTTCATCCCAGTATTTTATACTGAAGGTAGTGAAATATGAAAAAGTGGTGAAATTATATGATTTAGGAAAAAATATATATATAATGGCTTTTATTGTGTTAAAAGTATATGGAATTTAAATTTACCATTTTAATAATTTTAAATATTGGTCTTTGACACTGAGGATTTTAACCCTGTCCATCACCGCTATCTACTCTAGGACTTTTTCATCTTTCACTGAAACTCTGTATGCATTAGACAAATTCCCCATTCTCTTTGTAGCACTTATTTCAGTTCCTATAAATATTATAGAAATGCCAACATTTTAAAATAAGACTTTTTTCTTTCCTCTAAAAACTACCATTATAATTTCTATCTCTACGAATATGCCTACTCTTAGCCTTTTATACAAAGAGCTCTTAAACATTTATTCTTCTATGACTGAGTTATTTCAGTTGCCATAATGTCTTCAAAATTTAGCTATGTTATAATGTATCAGAATTTCTTTCCTTTTTAGACTGAATGATATTTCTATATCATCTGTGTCATCTATACCTATGTCATCTCCATCTCCCTCCATATCTATGTGTATCACTTTCTGTGTATCCATTCATCTGAAGATGAATACTTGGGTTGTTTCCTCCTTTTGAGTACTATGAATAACCCTGATATAAACATGGGTGAACAAATTTTTTGTTCTGGTTTTTTTTCTTTCTGGAAGAAAGGTTCTCTGGATATAGACTCAGAAGTAGTATTATTGAACTATGAAGGAATCCATGTTTAATTTTTTTTAAGGATTCATTATACTGTTTCCAAAATTTACAGTTCTAAACGTTTAGTAAGAATTGGATATTGTTAATGTTGGCCTCATAGATGCTATGTGATTTTATTTATTTTGTTGGTCTTAACTCAACTCTCTGTGCCTTATAATGCCTTTCTTACTTCCAAGGTAGCTAGCTAGTCAGGGCCACTTTTCCCATGGTACCACAAAATGGAGCTTGGACCACATAGTGGAGTAATTATTTTCAAATCTGTCTTGTTATTAGAGTGTAAGCTTCCAAAAAGAACACATTTAAATCTTTTATATCAGTAGTATCTTGAATTTCAAAAACATATTTGTGAAATGAATAAATGTAGATAGTGTTGCTGAAGTGTATTCAACATTCACTCTGATAGTTCACGGTTTAATTTGTGGTTTCTTCTACAAATTGATTCTACACTGACAGTTTTGAAGAAAAAAAATATCGTTTAGGTCACAGTAATTTACTTTTGACAGGATATAAATCACTTTCACCTTCTAGCACTCTGATGGTTGACCTTACTGGTGTCCGACCGACTGACTTAAGAAGCACTAGGGTCTCAAGAAGGCATGTCTCCTGGTGGATTGGGTGGAACATGGTGTAACTTTGGGTGCTACCTACGATCACTGGTCCCTCCTCTCTGATGCTGTTCCCTTACTCTGCTCCTGGCCACCATGAGCTGAGCAGCTTTTCTCAGTCATGCCCTTCCCCTGTGTTCCTGCCTTGGAGCCTGCCCGCCAAGGATCTAACCCTCCAAACTGTGAGCTGAGGTAAACTTCTTGTTTGAATCTGTGGCCTTCCAGTATAGTGTCTCAATGATGAGAAAGCTGATAATATAAGCACATATTTCAGAAATTTCTGTAAAAATTCTAGAATGAGACAGTATCTGAACTCAACTTCAAACTAATTTGCCTCAACTTTTTAAAAATTATTTTACTTTTTTTGTTTTCCTTCTCATTGTGCTTTTAGACAAGGAATCTGTTGGGGCACTCTTCTATCCATAAAAGTGAGGCATAGTGCCTGCTAAAGTGTAAATGCTCAAGAAATATTTAGAAGATTACTCATCAGACCTTTTGTTAGCAAAAATATCAGGAAAAATGATGAGAGAAAGAGTTTAAGGGAGAGGCACAGCTGTGGGCTAGACGGGCCTTTTTCGGGTAATTGCTGTAACTCTTATTTAGTAAGTTTCATTTTATTTTATATTAATTTTATTGAGAAACAAATAGCTATGAGACACTTTCAAAACAGGTGAGTAGGACAGTTACAATAATTAATACGTTGCATATTGTTGTCTTCTATGAATAACAGTAGTTATTCATAGTACAAGATGCAGAAATGATATCTTGTCCAAACACTATTAGTGCAAATCTTTCTTCTCATTGAATTAAGAGAAAGTAG
>NDGM011178842.1:0-15248 GCA_002564305.1 Octomys mimax | reverse complement strand
ATCTATATCTATATCTATATAGATATAGATAGATATAGATATATAGATATATAGATATAGATATAGATATCTGTCTATCTATATATATATAGATAGATAGATATCTTATATATATATCACAGTGATATTAAGATATATATACAGAACAAATATATTAATATATTAATACATATATACACATAATAAATATCTATAATATATACTGTATAATATATACTGTATAATATATACTGTAGTGACTATATACAGTATAATACAGTGACTATATAATATATACAGTATAATATATACTGTAGTGACTAATCAAGCTAGCTAACATATCACCACAAATACTTCTTAGTTTTGTAGTGAGATACATAAATTTATTATCAATAATTTAATTTATTATTACTTATTATCAATAATAAAATCAATAATTTTATAATATATGTTGTTAAATATAGTTGTAATATTGTGCAATATATCTCAAAAAAATCCTTCCTCCCCATGCATACCTCGAATTTTGTACCTCTTGCCTAATGTGTTTCCAGTTCTCCTGTTTTGAATCTCTGGCGATCAGACTTCTGCTTTCTCCTCTCAAATTCTCTTGCTTGAGCTCTATGCATAAGCGGACTCTTGTGTATTTGCCATATTTCTGGCTTTGTTCCCATTGGATAATGTTGCTCACCTTCATCGTATTACAGTGACAGTTTTCTTTTGGAAGCTAAAGAATACTTGGCTGTTCATTTGTACACCACATTTTCTTTTCCCATTCTTCCACTGATGGAGCCGCATGAATTCCATAACTTGGCTATTGGGAGTATGTGCTGCGCTGAACGTCCAGGTAGCACTTTGACATTCTAGCTTCAAAGCCTTTAGACATACAGGTGCACCTCATATAAGGGGAATTATTGCCTCTACCTTTAGTTTTTTGAGGAAAGTTCATGTAATTTTCCATAATGATTATCCTAATTTACACTCCTCTCAACAGTGACAAGCGTTACCTTTGGTTCACGTCTTCACTGCCTTAATTGCTTTTTTCATCACTGGAGCACCCCGAATTTCAAGGAGGCACAGTTTATTAGGGCTCAGTGTGGGAGGTTTCAGTGCACAGCCAGCTGACTCCAGGGATGGGCTCCAGGACAGGCTGGAAGCAGGGCTGGAGGAAGAAGGAGGGAGACGGACTGTGCAGGCCACACCTCCCGTACCCAGCTCCTCTGAATGGGCCTGGGCTTCCAATCGCACAATTAGCCAAAACCTCCACCGGGCAGAAATCCGGATGAGTATCACAGCCCTGTATCCAGTCAGGACTGTGTTACCCACAGGCACCTGTGAGCACATGCATTTGGAAGGACGTCTAGATGTAAACCATCACACTCGTCCACATTTACTCTTTCTGACTTTTTCATTATGCCATTCTGTTCTGATAGTTGAGAGGTGTAGCTCATGTGGTTTTAATTTGTATTTTTCTGATGACTAATGATTTAGAACTTTTTTTCATATGCTGTCTATAGTGGTCATTTTTATATCCTCTTTTGATAAATATCTAGCCATGTCATTTGTTTGTTCTTAAACTGAGTTTCCTTGTTCTTGATCTCCAGTTAAGTTCTATTTTAATTACTTTAAGTATATAAAATTGCTTGAAAGCAGGTAGTCTGATACCTACAACTTCTTTTTTCCTCAAGAGTGTGTTAGGCATTCAGGACTTTTGTTTCATTTGACTGTTACGATTTTCTTCTATTTTTGGGAAACAATTTTAGAATTCTTGCAGGGTTTATATTGAATCTGTATGTTGTCTGGGGTAGGATGGGCACTTGAAAAATATTCTTCCAATTCATTATTTTGTTATTCATTTTTAGGAAAGCTTGTAATTAGTGTATAAAACTGATACTGAGGACTGGGAAGGTAACTCATTGGTGTAAGCACCTGCCTGGCAAGAGCAAGGACTCAGGTTCAATCCCCAGTACCATATGCTGTGCCGGCCCTAGAACACTAGGCTTGCCTTGCTGGCCACCAAAGCCAGGCATGGTGGCACACACCTCTAATCCTAGGCCTGGGGAAGCTGAGACAAGGGGATCACTAAGAGTCCGAGATGCCTAGCGAGACCCTGTATGAAATAAATAAATATTTTTAGAAACTGATGCTGTGTGTGCATTGATTCTGTGTCCTGAAATTTATATATTCATTTGTTCTATTAGTTTCTCAGATGCTTTAGGGTTTTATATATAAAATATATTGGCAGCAAGCAGTAATCATTTCATGTTGTCCTTCCCCAATTTATTTATTTATTTTTAAGGCTTTATTTATTTATCTGTTTGGTACAGAGTCTTGATATGCAGCTCAGATTCCTAGTGGTCTGCCTGTCTCAGCCTCTCCAGCACTAGGATTACAGGTGTGTGCCACTACACCAGGCTTCAGTGGCCCACATGGGTGCTCAGGGTCCCCGGCCTGCACAGTGTGGAGCCGGGAATGAAGCCCAGTTCCTTGTCTTGCTAGGCAGATGCTCAGACTGCGGAGCTGTCTCCTCATCCCTTATTTCTTTTCCTTGCCTCATTGCTCTTGGACTTGTTGGCGTTATGTTGATGAGAAATAGTGAGAGAAGAATCTTTGTGTTTTTCCTTTGTGAAAAGAAAATCTTGCCACATTAGTTGTGGTCTTGTCACATATGACATTTTTTCTGTTGTAGTGTATTGTTTTATATCTAACTTATTAAGAAATTTTTATCATGGAAGAATATTAATTTTGTGAAATGATTTTTCTACATCTAATGAGATTATGGTTCTTTTGTCCATCCTTGTTTAATGTGACATGTCACATTAACTTATTTTGTTGTATTTTTTGTTTGTTTGTTTGTTTGTTTGTGGTACCAGGGATCAAACCTGTGACCTTGTGTTTGCTGGGCAGGCGCTTATACCGCCAAGCTATCTCCCCTATTTGGCTGTATTGATCCACTCTGGTTTTTTTAGGTTTATATTTTTTGTCTTTAAAAAGAAGAGAAAATTAGTAGAAAAAATAGAAATGATATAGAATTTCACTGAATAAAATGATGGGAATTCAATAGTAGTAGTTATATTGTGTATTATTGTCTTCAGATTATTTGTTCAGGCAGGAGCTTAAGCCCTGAGCTATCTTCCCAGCCCACAAATTAGCTGTCCAGATTACCAGATACACAATGAAAAATTGGTAAAAGGAAATAAATAAATAGAAGAAAAAATTTAAGCATTTCCTGTTCTTTCAATAGACCAGAAGAGATCAGCAGCGCAAGATCCATTCTAGTATCGCAAGGGCAAATCCCACTCAGTCGTGAGGAATCATCCTTTTAATGTGTTGTTGAATTTGTTGTCTAGTAGTTTGCTGAAGACTTAGTTCTGTCTTTGATATAAACCAAATCTGACGGCTTTTCACTATTTTCCTACTGATCTATTTAGTTACCAACAAAGCTACCACAATAGAACAGTTTTCTTGATTACACCCTTGCTAGTCCTTACTCAGGTCTTTCCTGTACTTGGTAATCCTGCTAACATTTAAGACTATTTTCTTCCCCTTCTAATAATGTCTCATGGATTGCAATATAATTCAGAGTAAAGTCTTATGAGTTCTGAAGTCTACTACCTCTTGACTTTCCCTGGAGCCTTCTTCTCTTAGCTACACACTCTTGTTTCTGTTTTGGGACACCTATCCGATTTTGTTTTCTGCGCTCAATCTTTCTCTAGGCAATCATCAGAAGCTTTTTTCCTCCCAAACCCTCACACAGCAGCTGGCTCCCTGTCAAGGAGGTCTACTTGACTACTCTTGGTTGGATAGAATCCTAGAACAAACAAATTTAATTTACTGTGTGCTTTTCAGCACTTATTACCACATGACATGCTATATATTTATTTGCTTATTTACCCTTAATAGATTGTGAACCTCTAAGTCAAGATCTTTTCACATGTTAATTCCTTCTGGACCTTAGAATTCACAACAAAGCTATATGCGTCCACAATGTCTCCTTTGCAAAGCACATTGTTCTACAGTCAGAAAACAATTCGATTAATTTGAAGATATCCATAAAAATGTTTTAATGTGATAACCTAAATTTCGCCTATTTTCTGAACCTAAAACTAGAACCTATTACTTAACAAATGTTTTTGTGCTACCTTTGCGTGTATAGAATACTTTACATCCTTCCTGCTTAGGCAGACACAGGGGCAGGGGGTTCGATCTCCGGGCCATGCTGGCCCTGCTCCTGGGGCAACTTGAGACTGTCCAGCCAGGATTTATACCCACATGGTGCTGCATGGAAGT
The DNA here is from genome assembly GCA_002564305.1 of Octomys mimax. NCBI lineage: Eukaryota > Metazoa > Chordata > Mammalia > Rodentia > Octodontidae > Octomys > Octomys mimax. The sequence goes on along the minus strand of NDGM011178842.1, from coordinate 10,982 downwards.
TTTTCTGAATGTTTACCAGAGCATCACAGAGTGTGTAATACACCCACACTACTTTAGGATTGTTTTGGATTTGTTTTTGAAAAAGTTTAAAGTTTTGTGAGAGGTCAAAAGTGTATTATCAGATTACTAATGCATGGATGGTCCAGATGATCACTATAGTAATAGCTTGGGCGCTATGGGACCTAAGGAAGATCGAGACCCAGCTCTCCGGAATAGAGTCTGCCAAGGCAACCAGAACTGGCCACAACATTCCTCGTGTCTGTTCTTGCCTTTTCCAAAGTCCACATAATTTTCTTGCACAGAGAATCCAGAGGTCTTACAAACATATATCCCAAGGATTTCAGCAAGTTTCCTATCTATGACTGATATATAAGTGTATTCTACACAGCAATAACAGTCATAAATAGAATTTACATTAAACACTATAATATTTATGAGGAAACTCAATGTAAGATAGTATTAAATGTAAACATTTTATTTTATGGACCAATACTGACTTTCAAAAGTGCTTTTACATGCTTATAAAAAGTGCATTTCTGTAGTTATTAGAGAAAATTCACATATCCTTCTGTTTTAGCATAAACTTACTAATTGTGCTGTTGTAATTTTTTGAAGCTTTACTATTCCTGGCAAAACGTCTTGCTTATAACATGATTTTTTTAAATAAACAGTTGTGATCAATTTTACCTATCAAAAATATAGTGCATCCTCACGCTCACTATTCCAATAGCACTATTTACAGTGCCCCAGAGATAGGAACATCTCCATGTCCATAAACTAATGCACAAAGAAACAAAATGTGGTACATTCATATGATGAGATATTTAGTCAGTTATAAGATGAAATCCTGTTGCTTGTGACCCTAACCTTAGCCCTAATGTGGATGGAACTGGTGTCATTATGAGAAATGACATGGGTCAGGCACAGAGACAAGTATCACACGACCTCACTCATATGTGAATGCTGCAAATGTTTATCTCACAGAAGTTGAGAGTAGAATGGTGATTACCATAGACCAGGACGGGAGGGAGGGAGGGATGGGGGAGAGCGAACCATGAGAACTGAGTTTTTATTAGATGGGAGTAAGGAACTCTGAGGTATAAGTGCAAACTAGGACGACCACAGGCAGCAATAAGGTGCCATACTATATATTTCACGAAGTTAGAAGAAAAGATTTTTTGACAGTTTCTATCACAAAGAATTGAAGAAAAGATTTTTTACAGTTTTCACTACAAAGAATTGATAAATTTTAGGGGACATAAATGTGTTTCAACAGTTTAAAAATGATGCAACATATCCATGGGTGGTGGTTCATCTTATTTGTCAGCTTGACTAAATTGGGAAAACTCTAAAAAACTAGGCAAGTGCACTTCTCAGTGTGTTTGTGGGGGTTCTTCCGGAGAGGACTACTATGTAGCTTAGCAAACTGAGGGGAAAGAACCACACATTTTCTGAAACTGTCCATTAAGCTTGCAAACTGATGGAACAGAAACAAAAAGGAAGGTGGTCAGGCTTTGCGTGTTAGATTTCCCACATAGCATCCTTTGCTGCTATGACAAATCCCCTTTGGAACTCAGATTTCAGCATTTCTTCCTGTATATTTAATGTACAATGTATTTATTGATTATTTGAACTTCTGTGAAGTGTCTACTAATTTCATTTGCCCATTTTATCTTGCTCATTTTTAAATTGGGTCTTTTATTGTGTTGATCTATTTTTTTGAGTTCTCAAAGTATTGAAATATTATTCCTAATATTAATTCTAATTCCCTTTGTCTAAGGGAATAACTATCATTTCCCCCATTTTATACCTTGTCTTTTGAATCTGTTGGTTGTTTCTTTCGCTTTCTTTTAAAGTCTAATGTGCTCTGACTTGTTGATTCTCAGTACGATTTCCTGTGGACCCATGGTTCTATTCAGAGTTTTACTTTATTTATTTTCCAGCATGTTAAGTGTTTCAATTTTAACATGTAGTTATTTAATCCATTTTTATTTCAGTTTAGTAAATGAAGAGGGATATGGGCCTAGATTCAACTTTCTGCATGTAGATAGCCAAATACCCTGCATCATTTACTAAAGAGGCCATCTTTCTTCTGGTGAACAGCTTTGCCCTGATATCAAAGATCAAATAACTGAAGGTGATTTGGGTTGTTCTGTGTCATACATTCTGTTCCATTGATCTTGATATCTATTTTTTGATCAGTGCCATGCTATTTTTTATCATAGTAGCTCAGTACCATAAATTCATGTCTGAATGTGTGATGTTTCCTGCTTTGCCTTTGTTAATCTGGATTGCTTTTATTATCCAGGGTCTCTTTTAGTTGCATATGAACTTTTAATAATTTTTGCCAGTTCAGTTAATAAAGCTGTTGTTATTTTAATGGAGATTGCATTCAATTTATGTATAAATTTGGGAAATGTGACTGAATTGTATTGGTTCAACGTATCTAGAAATAGAAGATACCTTTTTATTTTCTGACGTTCTCTTTGATTTCTTTTTTCAGAGTACTGTAATTTTCATTATAGAGGTCTTTCATTTCCTGAGGTTAATTTTTAAGTGTTTTTTTTCTTGGAGCTATTGTAAATAGTATTTTTTCCTAATTTCTGCCTTAGAAAATTCATTATTAATGTATAGGAACCCTGCTTATTTTTATGTTTTGAATTTGTATCTTGCTACATTAATTAATTTGTTTATTAATTCTCAGAATTTTTCAGTCATTTCTTTGGGTCTTTTGGGTAGAAGATCATGTCATCTGCAATAAATGATAACTTGACTTCTTCCATTTCCATATATATTTCCTTTTACTTGTCTAATTACTCTAAGTAATATTTCTATCACTGTGTTGGAAAGGGGTGAGGATAGTGGACGTTGTCTTAATCCTAATTTTAAAGAGTAAAGTTGCAGCTTGTAATATGATCTTGGCCGTAGTTTTGTCATAAATGTTCTTGATCAGATTGAAATAAAGTGTTTGTAAGGTCGATTTCTTCAGAACTTTTCTCTTTCTTTTTTCCTTTTTCTTTGTATGTTCAATATAATTCTTGTTTTAAGGAATCCTAAGCAAAAACTCTGTTTTTATAATAATCTCCTGTTCTTTTCTGTCCAAAACACTTCTGTGGTGGATAACTTATATATAGATGTTTTCTTTTCTGTCTTTCTTGTATAGCTTTCAAATGTTTTTCTTTGAAACCAAATATGTTTTATTTTACTATTGTAATTATTTTGCTATTTTTATGGGCAATCTACAAGGTCCCCACACATCAAAAGCAATCTTTTAACTTTCCTAGTCACCAAAAAATAATTTTCAGTATTAAACCCTCAACATGGGCCCAGAATTTAGTTCAGCAGTACAATGCCTAACTGCTAAAGGTCCTGAGTTTGATTCTCAAAAAACACAACAACAAAAGCTTTACCATCTGTACATATAATATATTGTTAAGGAATTAGTATAGATGAAATTGTATCTTTACAATTTCAATAAACTATGTTCTGTTATGCAATAATTCAGATATAGTTACATTGAATAAGTTTTGTATGAACATTAAGAGTGAATAGTGCTAATGACAGCAAGAATTTTTTATTCAAATCAAATATATAAAACATATAAAAATCTTCCTATTTTCAAGGTCTACACAGCAATTCATACTATGGCATTCATTCAAAAGTGAAAGATATTTTTCTCCTGTTTTAAGGAATGGTGCAGATGGATAGAACTCATCCATAAGCCTTTTATGTAACTGCTGTTAGATGAAGAGAGCTGCCTCAACCCGGGTCATGCTCTTTTCTCAGGGGCAGACTAAACTCTATGGCTTATTAATGTTTAGGTCTAAAGTTCTGGCCTCCATGTTACAAGGTGGTCAAATCTGAAGTGGCACTCCGGTTTTAGTGTTTCCCATGGGGTCAGCTAAGTCAGGTTTGTATTCTGTAACCATATAACTTTTCCTTTCTCTGATCCTTCTTTCCTCTTCCTACATTGGTTGTTGAGTCTGAGAATATACTGTAATACATACTCAACATACTTATCTTTTACCTCTGAATCTTCTTTTTCCAGAAGGACCTAACCATTTTACGAATAGTTTTGAGAATGTTGTGAGAATGTAAGGCTAGCCAAATAGTTCATCAGACTAAATTGCCTACTTAGGCAGGCACAGGGACCAGGTTTTGATCACAGATGAGCTCCTGTCAGCCCAGGCCCCGAGTTGTGTTGAGACAGCAACTGAGATTGGGCATGTTGGGGTGCACCTGTAATCCCAGTGCTTGGGAGGCTGAAAACAGGAGGATCACTAAGAGTTTGCTCTGTGTAGCAAGACCCTGTAGACCCCATAGACTCTGTATTAAATACATCTTTTAAAAAGTATTAGTTTTACTTATAAGATCAGAATCAGAAAAGTCCTAGAGTCTGTCTGCAGGATGAGAAATAGAAGAGTCCAAGATGGCCATCTGTGTACCGATGAGTTACAAGATCCTGAAGCAGTAAAAGAGTAAGGGCAGTAAAAGATGAAAATTCAGAGGAGGAACGTAATATAAAAGGAAAGTGGAGGGGGCCAAGGAGACAGCTCAATGGAATAAGTGCTTGCCTGACAAGTGCAAAGTTCAGAGTTTGATCCTTCATACCACCAAAAAAATAAAAAAGGGAAGTGGGGACTGATTCCTTAACAGTTATACAATGTTCTGAGGTGTTAGAAAACTTCAAATTCAGATGCACATTTTGAGTGTGCTAAATGTTACTGAATTATATGCTTTAAAATCATGAAAACAAGGGCCAGCCAGATAGTTCTGCAGACAAAAGCGCCTGCTTAGGTAGGTGCATGACGGGTTCAATCCCAGGTGTGCCATGCCGGTCCCACCCCCAGGGCACACTGAGACAGCAACTGAAACTGGGCATGGTGGCTCAAACCTATAATTCCAGTGCTTGGGGGGTTGAAAACAGGAGGATCACTATGCGTCTCATCTGTGTAGTAAGACGCTGTAGTCTCTGTACTAAAAAATACATTAAAAAAAAAATACATAGCTTGAGGCATTAGCTAGAAAATGCAACTTTAAAATTTTCACTGGGTCAGTGTGGAATGTGGGGCCAGCATCCCACTTTTTCTTGTTAAAGATTAGTGGGTTAAAGAAGTAGAAGCCTCTACTTTTAAAATAGTACTCATCTCTCCTCTTCCTTTACTACTACTCCTGGGGTAATTAGGACTAAGTCACAGGCAAGCATTTCATCTGCTTTTGGAGAAAAAGAATTATATCTCTAAGATAGACTTAGGTTGTAGGCCCTAGGAAGAATATCCCAGTAGAAACTGGGAAGGTATACATAGAACTGGATTATAAGGGTGACACATCAAGTGGGAGAAAGAATACAAACTGTATAAATTATCAATATGGTTACACTTTCATGGGATACAATATTTAATGCTAACACTCTCCTTGGCAACACACTTCTAGTATATTTCTTATTACCTGGAGACGAGAATGCTATTAGGAATGTGGACAATAAAGGCCAGTCTCATAGGTTTCAGATGGGAACAAGGATTCTATTGGAAACTGAACTAGGTTTCACACAAGTTGAATTCCAGCGTGAAACTCTATGGTTTATGTTTTTTACCTATGTCCTAAGACTTTGTGTGAGATGGAATTTAAATGTGCTAAATTAACTAATCTTGTGGAGGAAATATCAAGTTGGCCAAATGTTCAGGCTGTGCCATGGATACTGTTGTCTGCTTTTTATTCAGATCTATAATGAGAATCAGGAATGAAAAGTAGAGCCAACAGATATGGAAATACTGACTTATACAGTAAAGGAAGCACATGCATAGCTGGACCCTAGGTTAGCATAGCTGCTGGAAATAGTTTTATAAAAGCAAGTACTTTGTATCAGGGCATTAGGAGAGATGTCTTGAGGGACTCTTAGGAAGCAACCAGATCCCAACCATTGCAGTCACAAAGGTATAAAATGAAAAATTCATTGAAAGACTTTGCTTTTTGCAAGACAGCTTCAAAGACATCCTGCTCATTCAAGGCCACGTAGGAAGGGCATATCTGAGTACAGCCATTCAAACACTAAGGAGATTCAGTCATGACCCAAAGGGGCCAACCTATTGTTATGGCTGGCTTCACCCACATGGTGATGGTTTTTCAGTCATGCAGATGCAAGGTCTATGGGGTCATGGAGATTTCTAACCAGATTATGGAAGAAAGCTAGGGCAGATAGGCAATGTGCCCCAAATAGAGTGATACACAAAGCTATGAAAATGAAGATCATAATTAAGTTGACCCTCCATTTGGAGATCCCAGGAATGTGGAACATCTTCTGGGAAGCCCACAGGGAGTGATCAAAGCCAGCCAAAAGGAGAGACAATGTGTGCTAAAAGTGATAAGGCTGTAGGGATGTAGAGAAGCTTGAGGGCTTCTCAAGCTCTTTGTAATTTGTATTTTGTCCTAACCTTTTCTGGGTGCTGGACATGGAACTACAGGATTTAATGTCTTTCCTCCTGGTGTTTGGTCTTTCTTTAGTCCCATTTTTTCTATCCTCCTATTCATCTCGTTTGGAATGGAAATGTTTACTTTGTTTCATTAGGTATGCAAAGTATTCAATGCTTTTTAACTTTATAAGGGCTCACAGAGATGAATTAGCCTTCAGTGTTAGAGAGCACTTTGGACTTGGATCTCTCAGTAATCCTGAAAGTGTTAAGAATTTAATGAGTCCTAGAGACAGATTGAATACATTTTGCACAATACCACGGACACTGTTCTTTTGGGAGTCTATGTCGAATGTCATGACTTAGATCTAAAATGCTTCCAAAGTGCCTCATGTGTTTGGACAGTGATTTAATCAGGGGGCAATGTAGCTCCATAGTTTTTAGGAAGTGTGGTTTTATTGGAGATGGGTCACTGGGGACATGACTTGGAAGTGTGGATCCTTGTCCTTGTCTCTTCCCTCCTCTCTCCCTTTTCCATACCTAAATATCATGGATTGACATTTTCTCTGCCAGAACCCTTTCCAGTCCTGTTTCTGTCCTAGAGGCAGGTGACTATAGACTAAAACTATGACCTAAAACACACCTGTCCTCCTTTAAATTATTGGTGCTAGCCACTAAGACAGGAAAGAAAAGGATATTTTGACACACAGAGTTATGGAGATGGTTAAGGAAACATAGCTCTCTTTGGAGTAGATCAGATGGAAGGCAGTAAGAGTAGAACTCAAAACAAACAAGCAAAGTCAGTTAAGGACAATGATCAGCTGGATGATGGCAGTTGCTCCAATAAAATTTTATGATGATGTCTTCCCTCAAACAAGTGTCTGCTGCCTGATCACACCCCCTTCCCCGCTCTCCAGATGCTTCATGCAATAATGGACTAGTACTGAAGGCAAGAGTACAGCATCCATACACAGATGACCCCTGAAGAGCATGGGGTCTCATTGCTCAGGGACCTATGCTTGCAGACAGTGCCATGAATCCAACAGGGATACATATTCATCCATAAGCCAAAGGATGAAAGCAAAGTGCTTCTTGCCCCTCTCCCTTGCTATAACTCACGTGGAGATTTATGTACTCATTTCATCAACTTCTGGGTTTCTTTTTCATTTTCTTTATTTTTTTCCAATAAAGTCTTTTTCATTTAACTAGAAATCACTCTTTCTTAAAAATTTTATTTTAATTCACTCTTTAATTTAGTTAAATCAGCAGCAATTTTCAGCACAAGACATCTTAACAACCACCAAGGCCTGGGCTCTGGGGCTTTTTCTGCCTCTTCCAATCCTTAATGTAACTTAAAGGGAGAGACCAAGTCCGGTGGTCACAGGTCCTCTTTTCCTAGTCATTGGACAAGCTGCTCAATTATTGTCTGGAGCAGAAAAGGGCTAATTCCTCAGAAAAATCGAACAAAGAATTTGGCATTACATCATAAAATCTCTTTTAAAAACAATTCAAATTTATCAATAATATTGGTCCAAACTTATTTGTTTCTATCTTTTCTTCATTTTTAATTTATTTTGAACTTGAAGGAAGGCACATGTTCATCTCTTGGATGAATGAGGAGCTGGGAGATCTGTTTCCTCTTTCTGAAGCAAGACAAGGCTGTTCCAATTTGAGGGATTTTCCTTTGCACTGGTTTGATTCAATTATGGACAGGGAGCAAGTTTATTACAATTACATACACAAGAAATAAATCTGAGTTTCTTTTTAATTCTAGAGAAGGAAGAAAAAGATAAATATAACAATGAACCAGAACTTCAAAACAGATTAGTAGGACAGTTATAATAGTTGATACATTGCATGTTGCTGCCTTTTGAGTAGTTATTCAGAGTAGAAGATATAGGTATGATAGTTTGTCTATAAAAATAGCATAAGACTGTATTTTTAATGAACTAAGAGAAAGTAGCTGTACAACTATTTGAATCTTGTTTGTTTGTTTGTTTGTTTTGTGGAACCGGGGATTGAACTCAGGCCCTTGCACTTGCCAGGGAAGCGCTCATTCCACTGAGCCATCTCCCCGGCCATGTATAACTATTTGAGGTAGCTTGTATATCCATATGTTTTCTTCCTATTTTCCTTTCCCTTTTCTTCCTTCACAATCTGTCTCTTCTTTTGAACAGTCTCTTCCCAATTTACAATATCTGCTGTACATTTCAGAACAGCAGATATTGTACATTTTATTTACTCTATTTACTTCTTCATTTTCTCTCACTAATGAGACAATACAATATTTATGCATATGGGCCTGATTTATTTCACTTATGAGTGTGATCTCAAGTTGCATCAATTTACCTATAAAAGACTCCATTTTATCTTTATCTTTCTTTATGGCTAGGTAGAACTCCATTATAAAAAGCATATCTTAGAATCCATTCTTTGGTTGATGGACATCTAGGTTTTCATAGCTAAGATTTTAGCCATTACAAATTGTGCTGGTATAAATATGGCTACACATAGATCACTATGGTATGATGTTTTTAATTCTTGTGGGAAGATACCCAGTGGGGTAATAGCCAGTTTAAATGGGACCTCTAAATCCCAGTTTTTTTTTCTAAAATCTTCACACTGATTTCCACAGGGGTTGCAATAGTCTACATTCCCACCAATGGTGAAGAAGTGTTCCCTATTTTCCATAGCCTCTCTAGCATTTGTTACTGGTTGAGTTTTTGATTATAGCCTTTCTTTCTGGGTAAAGATGGGCTGTCAGGGTTGTTTTAATTTGCATTTCTTGAATGCAAATTTAAAATGATGTTGAAACAGTGATGTTGAACATTTATTCATATATTTAATTGTCATTTGTATTTCTATATCTGAGAAGTGTGTAATCATCTCAGATACCCATTGTTGGTTTGGGTCTTTGGATGTGGGGGGGTTTGACATTTTTCAATTCTCTATATATTCTAGATATGAATCTTTTGTGTGACAACTGGCTATAATTTTTTTCCCACTCTGTGTTTTGTGTTCTCACTTTGTTGGTGATTTCTTTTGTTGTGCAAAGGCTTTTTTATCAGGTGAGATCTAATTTGCTGATTCTTTGTGTTATTTCTTTTGTCTTGATTTTGTTTATAAAGTCTCTGACTAACTCTATGTCTTTGAGAATCTGCCTACTTTCTCTTCCAGTAAATTAGTGTTTCTATGTTACTACATAGATCCCTGATTCATTTTGACTATATTTTAGTGCATGGTGATAGACATAAGTCTAGCTTTAGTCTTCAGTGTGCAGAAAGCCAGTTTTCCCTGCAACATTTGTTAAAGAGACTTTCTTCCAGTGAACATTTTTGGCTTCTTTGTCTAAGATAAGGTGGCTGAGTGTGTTTGGATTTGCATCCTCTATTCTGTTCCACTCATCTTTAGGCCTATTTTTTTGGGCAGTACTGTCTTGATTTTATCACAGTAGCTTTGTGGTATAATTTCAGAACTGGGATTGTTATGCCCTCTGATTTGCCTTTGTTTTCCAGAATTGTTTTTGTTATTCAAGATCTTTCATGGTTCTAAATTAATCTCAAGAGTGTTTTCTCTAAGTCTGTTAAGTATGTTAACAGTGTTTTCATTGGGATTGCATTAAAGTTTTTAATGTTAAAATTTCTGACTTCCAAAAGGACACTGCTCAACTTACGCACACAACAAGGCTCACACAATTATGTAAGTCACCTAAAGGCTTGGAATTGTGCCAGGGGACCAACGGGCAAGGAGAGGAGTCACCATCCTGACCAGGAGGAAGCTGGTGGGCAGGTAATTTACCCTGGTACCTACTGCTGTTCTTTTGCTCAAATTTAACTGCAAATGGACTGGGGCATACAGAAATCATGGCCTAAGGAGGCATGTGTATACCCTACAGGATTCAGTGTCACAGCCACACTATTTGGTAAGTCCCCTAGACCAGCTGAAGTGCCAGGTGAAGACAGAAAACTTTAATTTAGAATACAGTGCATGAAGGTGGTCATGACCATCAGTTCTGGTTTCTGAAGACAAGTAGGTTTATAATTTTTACTACTGACCATTATCTTCTAAGTTTTCTTAAGAAAAATATGTGTACCAGAATGCTAGAGGGTCTGATATAAGAATTTATACAAAGAACCAAAATCTCAATGATAAAGGAGTGTACTGAAGCAGATGCCACAATGTTTTCTGTGTCTTCCATGTGCCAGCCAGCTGTCACTTTTCTCTGGAAATTTATTACCCTTCCTTGGGGGAGCTGGCACGCAGCAAATGGATCCGTGCAAAAGCACAAGGACTCAGGGCTGTTGCTGAAGCTCAGAAGGTTCATCTAAGCTTTAGAGTTTCCATGAAGGTCAGGTGAGGCTTGGTAGGGACAAGAATGGAGCCTATTTTCTCCCTTTTTCCAGGCTTGTTTCTTTATATTTTCCTGCCATAGATACTGATCCTGACAGCACCTCTTAATTCTTGTGGTAATTCCCTTTTCTGCTTCAGAATCTCCTTTTGGGAAACTCAGCATTATCAAATTCTCTTTCATCTTCAGCCAATATCACTCAAGTGGGGTTAATGCCTAATTTATAA